>JBAMBR010002594.1:5000-29850 GCA_037044475.1 Zaprionus obscuricornis | reverse complement strand
ATTTGTCGATAGATTTTTCTCGATAGATTTTCATCGACAACAACGTGTTGCAAAAAAAAAAAAGCCACAAAATTCATCATCGGCAATTGCAATTGCAGATAGTTCGATATTTTATTTATGGTTTCGATGTTGTTGTACATCACTAACTCGAACTAAAAACCAAAAGAAAAAAAAACACACACACACAAAAAAAAAAAAATAAAAAAAATAGAAAATAATAAAGAGAAACAAAGTGAAAAGCATAAAAGCGAAAGCAGCAGCAGAAGCAAAAAGCAAACGCAGCAGCGAGCAGTGAGCATTGAGCGGCGCAGCAGCAAAAGCTCACACCTACGGGTTTTGTGTCAGTTTTGATGCGACCAACGAGCAGTGACACAGACACAGTAGGGAACAGTTACATTATTTAGCAGTAGCAGCAACAGTAGCAGAGTAAAGCAAAGCAGAGAGGAGCAATAGCAAAGCAGAGAGGAGCAAGAGCAGTAGCTGAGCAGAGAAGAGCGGAGCGAAGATAGAAAGAAGAGACATACATAGGAAATAACGCCCACGAACGTGTACGTGCAATTGACGAGCCAACAGGGCAGCAATAGTCATGCCACTGGCTGACTCGAATAAGGATCTACGACAGCAGCAGCAGCAACAACAACAACAACAGCAGCAGCAGCAGCAACACCACCATCAACAGCAGCTACTGCAACAACAACAATTGGATATTAACAGTAGCAGCAAAAATAATAATAATGCCGTGGATAATTCTGAAGAAACAGCAGTCGCAGCCGCAGCCGTCGCAGCAGCAGCAACAGCATCAACAACAGCAGCAGCAGCAACAACAACAACAACAATGGGATTACAATTGCGTCAACGCATGCAGATTACATCTTCCGGCTGTAGCAGTTTGGCGGTGACACCCATGGAGCATACGCCCACCGATGAGGAAAGTGGCGCTGTGACAATGGTGACGTCATCGCAACGACGACAACAACAGCAACAACAACAGCAACAGCAGCAACAACAAAAACAACAACAATTGCAAGCAGCATTAGAACAGCATCATATAACGCCAAGTAATAATAAAACCCATGAACAAATGGAACTAAGCGATTCAGAATCATATGGTGCCGCCAGCAGTAGTTATGATGAATTTGAATTACGTGAAGTGATTAAAGAAGGTCACGACAAGGCCGATCCATCACAATTTGAATTGTTGCGTGTACTTGGCGAAGGTAGCTTTGGCAAAGTATTTCTAGTACGTAAAATACTTGGAAAAGATTCTGGTACATTATATGCAATGAAAGTGCTAAAGAAGGCAACATTAAAAGTTAAGGATCGTGTGCGTAGCACTAATGAACGTAAAATACTTGCGGATGTTGGTCATGCATTCATTGTGCGTTTACATTATGCATTCCAAACACCTGGAAAATTATATTTAATATTAGATTTTCTACGTGGCGGTGATCTATTTACACGTCTATCAAAGGAAGTGATGTTTACGGAAGAAGATGTTAAATTTTATTTAGCTGAATTGGCATTAGCGTTAAATCATTTACATACATTGGGTATCATTTATCGTGATTTAAAACCTGAAAATATTTTATTAGATGAACATGGACATATTGCATTAACCGATTTTGGTTTATCCAAACAGCCATTGGATGGCTCGAAGACATATAGTTTTTGTGGCACTGTTGAATATATGGCACCAGAGATTGTTAATCGTAAGGGACATGATTTTGCAGCAGATTGGTGGTCCTTTGGTGTTCTTATGTATGAGATGTTAACGGGAAATTTACCATTTCATGGACAAAAACGACAGGATACAATGAATCAAATTTTACGTTCAAAACTTGGTATGCCTGAGAATCTATCACCGGAAGCACAATCATTATTACGTGCACTATTTAAACGTAATCCGTTAAATCGTTTGGGTGCCGGTCCACAGGGAATATTGGATATAAAAGCGCATTGTTTCTTTGCAACAATTGATTGGGTAAGATTGGAGCGGAAACTTGTACGTCCACCATTTATACCAGCTGTAAGTCGTGATGATGCCTTCTATTTTGATGTCGAATATACATCAAAATCACCACGTGATTCACCTGGTGGTCCCATCTCAGCATCTGCGCATGAAATCTTTCGTGGATTTAGTTTTGTTGCACCCGTATTGCTGGAGCATGGCACAAATAGTAATAATTGTTCAAATAATGTTAGTCCATTGCATGCTGTCACAACATTGCCAGCACTATCAGTTGCAAGTGTTGCCATGGGCGTCGGCGTTGGCGTTGGCGTAGGCGTGGGTGTTGCTAATACTGTTACAGTACCTGGACCACGTAGTTTACCTGGTGTATTACCTGGAAATTTTCATTCAGAATATAATTTATTACAAGAATTGGGACGCGGAACATTCTCAGTGTGTCGACTATGTGAACATCGTTCATCCAAAAAACATTATGCCGTCAAGATAATAGAAAAAGCAGCTGTGGCAGCAGCATCATCAGCAACCGCTGATTGTTGGGAAGAAGTTGAAATAATGTTACGATATGGTAATCATCCAAATATTGTAACACTTTATTCCGTCTATGAGGATATTAGTTCAGCATATCTTGTCATGGAATTACTCAAAGGTGGTGAACTTCTTGATCGCATCCTGGCCGTTGGACAAATGTGTGAGAGTGAGGCAAGCGCAGTGTTACGTACAATAGCAGCGGCTGTTGCCTATCTGCATGAGCATGGTGTAGTGCATCGTGATTTGAAGCCATCGAATATGATTTATGCAAGTATGCGACAAACTCCCGAGACTCTCAAATTATGCGATTTAGGTAAGCAGATATTAATATATATATATATAGATATATATTCAGCAGATATAAATTATAAATCAAATATAAATTTTATGCAGGTTTTGCTAAACAATTACGCGCTGACAATGGATTATTGATGACACCCTGCTATACGGCAAATTTTGTTGCACCCGAAGTATTGAAACGTCAAGGTTATGATTTAGCCTGTGATATATGGTCATTGGGTGTATTATTATATATAATGCTATCGGGTCGTACACCATTTGCTAGCACACCAAATGATTCACCCGATGTTATATTGAAACGCATTGGTTCTGGACATATTGATTTTAGTAGCAATCGCTGGTCATTGATAAGTGCATCTGTTAAAGATTTGCTACGACAAATGTTACACATTGTGCCAGAGAATCGTCCAACAGTTGCACAAATTATGGAACATACTTGGATACGTGATCAATTTGCTGGCAATGTACAATTAACGGAATATAATATAAATGCAACTGTTGGACAACAACAACAACAGCATCAACATCAGCAGCAGCAGCATCAACAATTATCATTACATGCACAGCAACAGCAACAGAATCATAATTCAATGGCATTACGTGGCGCTGTGGATGCAACATTTCGTGCTATTGCCATACCACAGGCAGCTAATGTTGGTCCCGTTGAATTATCAATGTTGGCCAAGCGACGAGCCAAAGATCGTGCCAATTTGCATTCCTAATTTTGCATTATGTGCGTACATCTGTGTGTGGGCGTGGCAACTAATTTAATTAGTTTACAACAACAACAACATCAACAAACTTCAATAATATTCCTAATTTCAACAATTGCAAAGTGGCATATTTTGTATGCCACACAAACAGTTGCACTTTATGCTTCTGAGATGAATCTCCTGTTATTACGGATCACTCACTCTCTCTCTCTCTCTCTCTCTCTCTCTCTCTCTCTCTCTCTTCTCTCTCTTTCTCTCACTCACACACTCAGAGTCTATCTCTGTCTTTAACTTGACGCTGGCAATGCGCAAAATGAAAGTTTTTATTTTACACTAAAAACGAAAAAAACAAAAAGTATTTTGATGTGTATTTAATGAATGTTAGTTATTTATTTATACTATAATACAACTACAACTATATAATTATCTATATAATCATAATCATAATCATAATCATAAACATAAACATAAACATTAACATAAATTCAATATCCAAAACTTCAAAAAAAAAAACAAAAAATGTAATAACTAAAAGCAAAATGCAAATATTGCAAAATGCTGCAAGCATATATATATAAAAAAAAAATATATATATATATATATATAACTACTATATATTCTTGTACAAGCTGTCTGTCTGTCTGTTTGGTTCATTGCAGGTGTCTGCTCTGCGTGTATGTGTGTGTGTGTTTTTGTTCAGTGTAAAAGCCAGCTTCATATATAAATATATATCTTGTAACTCGATATAGATATAGTATACACTTTATATATATACATATATAATATGGCTGTGCGAGTATGTGTACGTGGATGTGTGTGTGTGTGTGTGTGTGTGTGTATGTTTTTCTACTTCCTCAAGCCCACAAGAGCTGACAAATCTACGCTGGGCTACAAAATATGCAAATAAATAATAATAATAATAAAAAATATAAGTAAAACCTTAAGCAACTTTTAAATGTTGGCCAAAAAATGTGCTAAAAAAAAACATTAAAATAATAAATTATATATATATACACATATATAACATTAATTAAAAAAAAAAAAAAAAATCGAAAACAAAAAAGATTAGAGAAAAAAAAAACAGCCGTGAAATATTTTAATTAAATTAGCTAAATTTTTTTCACATCACGTGTTATTGTTGTTAAATAAATTAATAATTATAATTAAAAAATATATATTTAAAAAACAAAAAAAAAAAACCAAGTAAGAAATGAAAACGAAATCGAATAAAAAAAAAACAAATTTTGCAAATGGAAAAAGAAAATTATGCAAAAAAAAGGGAAAAGTGAAAAATAATTGTAAACTTAAACGAATTAATGTCAAGCATCGTTTGCTGCTGCTGTTTTGATTTTTTTTTATATATAATATATTATATATTTATTTGTTCATTTACCTACTGCAAAAGTCTGTGCTAAATCCAATAGTTCTACATATATGTCAATTTCAACTATATATAGTATATATATATATATATATATATACCATGCTAATATATGATGGGAAATGTTGTGTTGTGGTAACAAATTGCATTTATGACGATTATTTACCATATTCTTCTCTTGGCATCTGTAAATATAACTGTTCTTATATACATACACTATATATATATATATACATATATATATATACATATATATATATATACATATACTCGTGATATGCGCATTGCTATTCGTATTTATTATAACAAAAAATTATGATAATTTCTGCATATGAATTAAAAGACAAAATAACAAATTCAACTTTCAAAATCTTTGTATAGTAAAGTTTTCAACAAAACTTTTTTTTTTTGCACATTAATATTTGCATAAAACAAAAAAAAAGGCTTAAACGTTTATAGAAAACAAAATTTGTTATTGTTATTGCCTCAACAAAAATTGGCAAGAAGAAATAAGTTTCCCCCCTATAAAGCCAATGCACTGGTTATACTATATATATATATAGAAAGCAAATTCCAAAGTCTTCTCTCTCTCTCTTTTCACATTCGTCACCTTAGTCTTTTAGCAGAAAAAGAGAAGCTAAAACTAATGATGAAAGTATTACGAATGTGTCACAGTATATCCGTATGATTATCGGCTATTCATCAATTATTTTTTTTTAACGTTGAGAAATTACAAATAAATATTATATACATACATATATGAGCTGAGACTATCAAATATCTATCTATCTGCTATATTATATCCAATATATATATACTTCCATAATGCAATTGATAATAAGAAATGACAATGTGATTCTATTATATAACAAGAATTTCAAGTATTTTTGCCTTTGCAAGATTAAACGAAATATTCATATTTTATTTTTTTTTTTTTTATAATATTTGTTAGCTATACCTATGCAATAATTTTCCAATTTGCATCAGATTAAATTTCAAGCCGATCGATCGATCTCAATATTTACCTGATCATTCCTATGGCCGATAAGTATGACTACTATAACATTACAAGTTTCCAAATACAATAGAAAATGTATAAATCGTATTATATATAGACATATATATATATATATATATATATATATATATATATATATACTAAATATTTCAATGGAAGCCAATTAAAAAATATCAAGATCCAAATTTTCAAATTTCTTATTGCTATGCAAATCTGATACTACAGACAGACAGACAGATATATATATATATATATATAGAGAGAGAGAGGCAACTAGTGGAGGTGAAAAGGGAAAGGTCGAGCTGTATCAATTTTTGGAATAATGCAATGCGAAATTTCTTGATATGTTGTGTGTATGGGTGTATATATATATCTTGTATATTGTATATTTCGTATCTGTAGCTGAAATTTATAATATTTATATATATATATATAAAGATCGCCAGAGAAATGATCGTCAATTAATGTTGATGATGATGATGATGTCAACAACAGCTGATGGAAATGCAGATGCAGCTGCTAATGTTGTTGTTGATGCTGCTGCTAATGCAGATGCTGTTGCGATTATATTAATGCGTGTTGTGTGTTGTTAAACATTTTTGAGCTGTGCTATTGAACTTGTACTAAATAAAAAAAATTAATAAATAAATAAGAAAAAGAAGAAAACAAACTACAAACAATAATAAATGTTAGTTAAGTTAATTAATTGCAACATTTTCATTACAATAAAATTAAGAGAAAAAAAAAACAACAAAAAAACAAATGCCTGAAAAATACCCTGTACTCATACTCTTAAAAACAGTTTATACACTGTGTCTTCATAAATATGAAAGAGTTAAAAAAAAAAAAAATATCAAATGAATTTCATGCAGTGTTGTGACTTGTGACTGACAAATGCTGAATACATATAGCTAGTATATAGCTTTATGAATTGTATGCTATATATAAGTCACATCTGTTACATAAATTGAATGAAAACATTTTTAAATATACCATGGGTACAGGGTATAAAAATAAAATAAACTAAAGCTGCTATTAAAGTTCTGTCTTCATATATGTAAATATATACATATATATATGCATATACATGATAAATATGCCAATATATATGTATATTTACAATATATATTTATTTAAAGAAAATAAATGAATACTATATCAAAAGTATGTTAGGTAGCTGATGATTCTATGTAAACGAAACGGTTTGTTATAAAAATGCTGTGCGCACACACACACACACATCACTCACTCACTCACACACAAAAACGTGTACACATATATATGCCAGCTAGCACACTCACAAACACACGCAAAATAAAACAAAATTCGCTTCGCATTTTTTCCACAAGAAAAAAAAACAAATTGTTTTCAAATTTTCCCAGCAACTAAAAGTTCTGCAAGCGAATGTTTACTGTACTTTATAAAACACACACACACACATACAAAACACACACATATATATATGCATTTATATGTGAATGCTACATATATTTTCTTAGTAGATTTTTACAGCTTCCAGATAAAAAACATCAATTACAAAAACAAAGAAAGAAAATTAAATAAAAAAAAAATTTAAAAGACAAAAATTAAATAAACAAATAAATAAAAACTCACTTTTACTGTAATTACAAATTGATTCTAAATTCTCTGTAAAATTATTTAAATAAATTATAAATGAAAAATGAATACAGAAAAAAAAAATATATATATATATATATATTAAAAAAAAAATAAATAAATATACATAAATATATGAGTTATAAAGTGGTAAAAAAAAAGAAAATATTTTCTTAAATTCTTTTGCTTTGTGTACTAAGAGTCTTATAGCAAAGACTTTGGTAATAGTAAATAGTCTTTGTATTCTATAGCCTCTGCTTAAAGTTATAGCTTGTCGCAATCGTCGCCATTGCCACTGTTAATGCTTTGTTTATATATCAAATTTGATAAAACGAAAAAGAAAAAAAAGTAAAGTAAACAAAGTTATATAGCATGACATTATCATGAACATCTTATCGCATGGCAGGCAGCAGTTGAATGAAAACAATTTTGAGAAGCTCGTAGAGCTTAACACACATGATGATGTGTCACAGTTGTGCCTGATGATATAATGTTTGCTGACAACTATCAACTGACGGACAGTTGTATAGTTTAAAAAAGAAAAAAAAATAATAATAATAAAATAAAATGTAATATCTTTTAGCTATTTAACAATTAGTTGCTTTTATTTATCAGCTTAAAATACTACTTAGTTAATTTCTTAACTTTTTGTTTTGTTTTGGAATCATTAAGTTTCTTGTATTTTTGTTTTTCTGTTGTTCGCCTCTGCATTTGTATTTGATTATTTTTTTTTTTTTTTTATATATTATTTGAATTTTTGTTTCTTATCATTTTTGTATTCATTTTTCTTTTTCTGTGACTCGTAGTGCACAAATTTCTGTTCGATTTGCCTTATAGTGCTCTTTTTTATAATTAATTAATAATTAGAATACATAATTATATATAGTATATTTCATTTTTGAGTTATTTAAGTTTTAAGTGAAACGAAAAATAATACAGAAAAAGAAAATTTGAATAATTATATATATATATATATATATATATACATAAATATATATATGTATATATATAGATATAATGCATAATTATAATAAATACAGTAAATTATTGTACAATGCATATTTCTCGGTTTTGTTTTTTTCTTTTTGTTTTTATTTTATTATTATTTTTATTAACTTTTTGTTTTTTTTTTTGCTATTCATTATGTTTTGTATATTTGTTGCTTTATTTTTATTTTTCTCTATACATTCAGTGAGTTTTTTCATATATATATTCACGATACTTTTACATATATCATGCATAAATAATGATTATCATATGGGCATTTTTTCATTTATCATTCGTCTGTTGTTTTTTTTTTTAAGGTAACTAAAAAAAACAAAAAACTTGATGCTAAGCTTAAGTTTTGGTAAATTAAAGAATGAAAGCATTCGCTGCTTGATACTAATTATAAAAATCATTTTCACACTCAGCTGTTCTAGCACTTATATTTTAAATTTATTTATTTTTTTTAATGTTTTAATTATTGATTTGTTTTTTTTTTTTAATTTCATTTAATTTAAAACATATTTTTTTCATGTAGAAATTTTACTGTTTATCAACTGTAAAAAATGATTTTCTTAGTATTTTGTATTTTATCATTATTATTTTAAAAAGAAAATAATTTGTATATAAATAAATGAAAATAATAAAAAACGTTAAGCATTTCAAAGTTGCAAAAATGTTGTCAAAATTATGATAAAAAACGTAAAGTAGCTGTGCAAATATTCAGACAGCAAAACAATTCAATTCTCTACAAATAAATCAATTTGTAAATGAATAATATAATAATAAAAAAAAAACAAATTGTTATAATTTCATCGTGATTTCATTATCGTGAATATATGCCCATATTATATCAATATATATATATATATATATATATATATATATATTGCTGCGCACATTAATGCATTCTCTTCTTTCGTTTTAAACATTTTTCAATTTTATGTATCGCTTTTATATTTTTTTCATATTTTAAAAAAATATTTATATATATATATATATATATTTATATTTATATATATATTTATTATTCTTGTTATTATTTATATATTTATTATTCTTGTTATTATTTATATTTTTGCAATTTTATTATTATTTATATGTATCTATGGTACTTTCTATTTACTTTCTCTCTGTCAACTGTTTACTGTTTATTATTGTTGCCTTTTCCTTTGCCTTTATTGCGTTGCTTGCCTTCATTTGGTGTTGCTGCTGCTGCTGCTGCTGTTCCTGCTGTTGTTGTTGTTTTTGTTGTCGTCTGCTCGACAATGTCTACGAATTTACATAATAATGATGAGCATATTATATAATTTAATGTTGAGATTTTTTATTATTATTTTTTATTAATTGAGAATCTTACCTGCTGATGATTCAGTTGCATTTAATTGCACCTGCTGTAGCGTCCCACTGACTGTCTCAAGTCGCGCCAACACTGGCATCTCATCATTAAGCTCAACAACAAGTGTTTCCTCTTGTTCCAATAGCTGCTGCTGCTGCTCAGCATTGTCCTGTTTCTCTGTTTTCTTTGCTGTATCAGCTGCTGCAGCTGCTGCTGCTGCCAATTGTTCAGCTTGCTCCTCGACAACAACTGCCTCTTCGATGATGCCATTAAGTACATGTGCTGCCTCTTGTGCCATATTCTCAAGTTTAGCCTCAGCTGCCTTACGCTGTAACTGCTCCAATTCACGTTTATAATTGTGCGTCCATTCCACGTGCTCCTTGTAATACTTATGCACTGGTATCACAAGCACAGAGATATCATCAACTGTTGCCGCTGCTTTACTATCAGCTAAACGCCAATGTCCCGATGCATTCACTTTGCCACGTGCGCGTGCAACAAGCTCTTGGGCAACCATTGTATAGCGATGCTTCTCAGTGGGATAACGTGAAAGTGTTTGAAACACTGTACGTGCAACTGCATCATTTTCCGATACATCCCATAGACCATCGGTGGCCATAACAAGTATACCATAATCACCATCTTCATTATGCTCATCGGGTATGCTAACCACTTGACTAAGATCACGTTGTCGCACCTCAGGATGTGGTGTTAAAAATGGTTTAATTTGTATTCCCGTATTTATTGCCAATAGGCCATGATCACCAAAGCCACGTGTTACGCCCAATGTACCTAGTAAACGGCTACGTTTACCTTCACCATTAACCACTGGCATACGTAAATCATCGCGTGTTAA
Organism: Zaprionus obscuricornis; assembly: GCA_037044475.1. Lineage (NCBI taxonomy): Eukaryota > Metazoa > Arthropoda > Insecta > Diptera > Drosophilidae > Zaprionus > Zaprionus obscuricornis. The sequence goes on along the minus strand of JBAMBR010002594.1, from coordinate 19,145 downwards.
TGTTTTATATGACCAACCTTTCATGGTGCCCTCACGGCATAGTATACGTTGTCCCATATCCTTAATTTGTGGCCTCTTTGCATACTCCATGGCCACATAATATTTACCCATTAAATGTGGATTTAACAGTGCCACATTCATTAAACGTTCACGTTCTGTTTCTGGTGTATGATCAGCTGAGAATGGTGTTGCATAGCTAAGTACAGCATCTGATGCATCTGCCTCAATAATGGCTGGTGAATTATTTGGCTCTTGTTTTGTGACTGTTTTTAATCCTGCTCCTGCTCCTGCTCCAGCTCCAGTTCCAGTTCCTGTTACTGCTGTTGCTGCTGTTGTTAATGATGGTCCCGAACGACGCTGACAGAGGACAGCTCGACTATCGCCAGCGTTTGCTACATACATTTTACCATCGATAAAGAGCGTAACACATGCCGTACAACCGCCAGCATCACGATATCGATCTCTATCTTGTTCTATTAATGAATCCATATCAAAGAAAGCGCTCTCCAATGCACCAATTATTAATTCATCTTTTGTGACGCGTCGTTGAAAATATATTGGATGTGGAAATGTTGGATTTGCTGGTAATTCACCATTCTCATTATCTGTATCGCGTGGCAATAGTAGCTCAATGCAATCGACAAGCTTCTCATGCAATATATGATGAAATTGATACGATGCAGCCAAGGCTGCTCCAAAGCCAGCATGTCCATCGAATATGCCAAAATATGTGTACGGTAAATCGGGATGTTTATGTTCCGGATCCGAAAGTACTTGCCTACAAAAGTCGTATGATAATTTAAATTAATAATTATAGTTTATTTTTATTTCCTTTATTATTTCTTTTTTTTTTTGTTGTTTTTTGCTTGAAGTGTTATCTGTACTAATCTGATGACCAGGCAGGCAGGCTGGCATTAATCTTATCTAAGCAGTGTCATAAAAATTATTTTTCATTTCAAGCAATTGCTATACATCATCATGAATTTTACTGATCTTTAGTTTGGGAATCATAACTGTCATAACTTACCGACAAAATGCGCCTTGATCCTCATTAAATTCCGATTTGCCTGAATTAATGCATTCGGCATAACCAGTGGCCCATGGTAATAGGTTAATATCACGGGGCACAATTATTGGTCGAACATTATGATTGGTCGAGGCGGACAATTCGTCGCCAGTAAGCAGCTGTAGGAATGGTGGGCGAGCATAACGGAATTTGTTTATCTTCGGCCGGCCATACTCGGAGCGTGCATGGACGCGTTCATTACTTGGCAGTGGCGGCAAATCCGGTGCAATGACCGATATAAATCGGTTCTTGAAGTTATTAAACATATTGTAAATGTGATGTGATGTTGCTTTGACTAAATGTTTTTTTTTTCTAATTTTTATATTACTATTTAAATTGTAATTGCAGTTTTGTTTGTTTACGTTCGTTCTTCGTACTTGCTGCACCGCTTGCGTTTGTCGCTCTATCTCACTCGAATTCACACATACACTCGTCGTCCTGGGCTACTGTTGCGTCTCGCTCACTCCCACTGACGTGGCGCGGCGAGCTAGCTTGCTGTCGTTTTTCACCTTTTGCTTGCAATTCTTTGTTTTGTCGCGCTTTTATTTTTGTTCCAAGTCTCGTTTTTATTTCTGCTTTACTGCGCGGTCTGACTAACCACTTTTATTTAAATACAAATTTAACATTTATATAAACATATAGACGAAATTCGATGTACTTTGTTTAGGAATCAATTACAACAATATTTTGTTTAATATCGATTATAGTCGCTAAGCTCGTTTATATTTTTTTCTTCTTGGAAATTACTTGCCTGGTGTAATACGTCAATAATTTTCTTAGAATAATATTATTATATATCGCCTACATGTAGCCGCAAATTATAGATCAATTTACTATTTTTCCTGTTTTTATTTATTTCTTTTTTTTAACTCCACCGTCGTCGCAACGAAACATCAACAACAACAAACATCGCATTCATGTGTTCGTGTCTTTGATGGTGTAAAAAATCAATAATTCCTTTTGTAATTAATTGATGTATGTGTGCCCAGCACACACTAACGAATTTTTCAATTCAATTGATTATTCGTAGCCGGAATAAGTTGCAAAAAAAAAAATGTTAAAGTTGTTCTTAAGTTGATTTAATATTTTCTCTTGCTGACGAATTTGTATGAAAAACAATAGAAGAAGAAGACAGCTGCTTGATAATTAGTGATGTGCAAAAAATATATATAAATAAATATCGAACAACCGCCACATGCTATCGATACGCAGCGATTATGCTAGTTACAATTTAATACTTACATTAAAATACAGATGGCGCCACAAATGTTCGATAGAGAGCAAGATGCATCATGGTAGAGAGTAATGCAGAAAGCTTGTCATTGGCTGCGTACGCGCGCGTTTTGCTTCGATCGTGCAATGATTTGTTATATGTATGCGTGCATGTATGTACATATAAATACATGTGCTTATGTATTGGTGTGTGCAGCCATTTGTCAGCTAGCACAAATTGTGATTTATTAAATACCAATTAAAATATATAAATGCTTTTATTGGTTATATGTATGCATATTAATATATTATTATATATTTATGCTTGTAATTAACTGTTGATCATTGATTATTTTGCAGATCACAACACAATGAATTACGTGATGTTATTATTAAATCAAATAATTCTGGCATGGCCTTGGATCAACAAAAAGTGGATCAATATATTAAAGCAATGTCACTTAATGGCAGTGAAAAGGTAAAGTGCAAAGTTGAAAATGCAAAATGCCGAATAACAGATTTTAATATTTCTTTTTCTTTTATTTGGCAACTTGGCGACAGGTGAACAATGAGAAATTGGCTGCAATGTGGATGTATGCCACACATATGGGCAGTATGCCAGCAGCATCTATACGTAAAATAACACCACCATCACGTTCCATCATGTTGATCCCTGCCACAGCCGCTGGCAATGGTGTATGTAATCCTTAACTGTTTATACATACTAAAATATAAATATAAATAAATAAATACATTTATTATTATTATAGATGCCACCACCGCCACCTACACGATTGCCACCACCACCACCTGGCATGGGACCCGGCATGCTGTTGCCAGTGCCACCGCCACAATATCGTGGCATGACATTGCCCTATATGCGTCCACCTGGAGCCATGGCATATGCACATCCTGCCAGTTTAACGGGCACCTATCGTACACATAAGAGTACCAAGTCAGCAGAAATGAATGGTCAACGTCGTCGTCGTCGTGCTGGTAAATCAGATGCAAATCGTCGCCAACGACGTAAATCTGAAGCTGATGTCATTGATGGTGCACCAAATTTTCAATATACTGGACTTGATCGAGCCATAGCCGATAGTTTTTTAGCACGTCAAGAGCAATCACATTCGGGCAGTCATATTGATTATTCATCATCGACATCATCGGCTAATAGTGATGCTGCATACGGTCAGCAACAACAGCAGCAGCAGGCAGTAAATGGTTCACGTGCATCATCGAAGACAAAGATTGTCTGTCGCGATGTTGTTATGTGATGTATGTGATGCAAGATAATACAAATTCAAGTCCAAGCATCGCTCTAATATATATATATATATATATACATATATATATATATACATACATATATGCATAAGATTTATGGCGCACTGTAACTGATACTGCGCTTTGTAAATAGTTTCCCTAAGGATTTTGTCTTAAAAAAAAAAAAAAAATTGCTATAAAAAATCGAACATAAAAATTTCTATTTTTCATATTTGTATGTTGAATATATATATGTATATATATTCCATAGTAATTACTATTCGAAATTTAACGGGCTTTCAATGCTAACTGAACTTTCCCGATATATTTCCCAATACATATATATATATATATATACTATATAATATATAGTTTTAGGCATTGATTTGCATATGACGATAAACAACAAATAAAAATAAAATCAATAAATAATTATATAGAAAATATTAAGATTATAAATTTTATTTTACTAAATTAGAAATCTTCATCGCTGTGATGTTCCGGCTTATTGGCCGTTTTCGGACGCATTGGTAATTCTCCCGTAAGTTTCGATATGCTAATATCATCAATGGAATTCAGATCAACTGAGAGTGTGGTTTGGTGGGAAAGGGGGGGAAGAGAGAGAGGTAAAATGTATTAATTTATTTATTAATTAAAACTTCATTTATACTTACAATCATCATCGACAGTAATAGCATTGCCACTGTGTCCGCTAAGTCCCATAATGTCACCAACATCAAGTTCACTATCTGTGCTACCAAAGCTGCTATCATCAGCACCGTCACGTCTATTTAACATGCTGCTGCCGGGTCCATCGCGTCCATTGCGTGTTGGTGGTCCAGCAGCAGTAGCACCACTAGATGTTGAGGCGCCGCCAGTGATTGCTGTTTCACCAGCTATGCCACGACGACTCCGTCCAGTTGTAGGACGTATACGTGATGTTGCTGTACCAGGACGTTTACCAGTTGATGCTGCAGCCGCTGCTGCTTTGCTACGTTTCAATATTAAATCCTCATCACGTATATCAGGAATTTCTGCATCCAGACCAAATGAACCAACACCAACATTATCATTATCATCATCATCATCGTCATCCTCATCATCATCTTCTATTAAATCATCGGGTATAAATGGCATCGAATTCTCAGCAGGTTTCATAAGCATTGGCGATGTTGCTGGCGTACTGCTGCGTCGCTTATTCCGTGCCTCCAATTGTGTGCGCAGTGCATCACGCACATGCAAGCGTAGAAAATAACGTTGAAACAATTGCTGTAATTCCTTTTCACAATCCTCAAATTCAGCCATATGCGCTGGACGTATCTTTTGCAATGCATCCAAACGTTGCTTCGTACGCTCCAATTCTGCACGTTTACGTTGCAACTTCGAATTTAGGGCATTCGACTCGACACGTGCATTCTCCAATTGTGCACGGCTCGATTGTAGCTTCAATTGATTCGCCTGTATGGCATTTTTCATGGTACGTTCAACACTTAGTAATTCCATGGGTCGCTGTGCCTGAGCAATGCGTGTCTCCTTGTTGAGCAACTCCTTGGATAGCAGATCGAATAGTGCAGCGCCACGTTGTGTTAAATCTGATGATAATTCACGTGCACGACGCAATTCATCCATTTTATCACCGATATCATATTGATTTAAGCTACGATATTGTTCACGTTCACGTTCACGTTCCTCATCCCGTTCCTCGATTTCGTTCTGTGCGGGCGTTATCAAGATACGTGTAATTTTCTTCAATTCCATGGCACTTATCGCAGATGCTGCATATAGCTTGCGTGGATTTGGTCTTATGGCTGATTTTGTCACAAAGAATTCGGTGGCCGAACGTATGAGTAATACACGTTGCTCTTCGGTATCAACGCCACCCATGAGCACTGTGCCAGGCTCCAGTAGACTGGCAAGCCATTGCAATAATTCAGCAACAATATGAAAACTTGCCAAGCTGCCATGTTGTGTGGCCAGCGATTGCAGCGGAAAGACACGTGGAAAACCTAAAAGTTTCAAATGTTCACCAAGATCTGTAAATACAATGCAAAATATAAATACATAGAGAAAAAAAATGCATTGATATGAAAAAAACAAAACATCAGACTAACCTCGCACATCCTTAAAGGACATTTTATTGCTGTTGTTGCCTTCTGCAAGTTTATGCTGCGTCTGCGACGATTCCTTTAATATTATGCACATTCTTTTTTTTTTGTTGTTGTTCTTGTTGTTATTTTTCGTTGGTTGCCCCTGAAATATTTTATTTGTTGTGGTTTTCGACGCTTAGTTGCAGCTTTTGTTTATGCCAGCGACCAATGACCAATATGTTGCCAGGCAACTGGCTCGCTCGCTCGACCCTGCCACCGCGATACCCCCACAACACTAAACCCAACAGCCAACAGGCTACGTAGCAGCAGGAGCAACAACAGTACAACAGGCAACGGCACCAGTTGGAGCAACAGTGGCAGCAACAACAACAGCAGCAACAGCTAATAAAACGTAGCTTTTAATCTAAATCTAAAACTAATTCCCATTAAATAATTAATATTCGCTTTTTGTTTTTTATTTTTTTTTTGTTTGCTTTTTGGCTGCTTTACAACTTCATTTATTATGCAGCACTTTTTAATTTTTGATTATTATATATTTTACATTTGTTTTGTAAATTAAATTAAAATTAATAAATGCAAAATAATTAATGACACTTTAAATAAAAATGTTGTGTACGAATCAAATGATGTATTCATAAGTATTCATATGTTCATTCTTTACTTTTCATAAGCATTGAAAAAATTAAAGATAAGTATTCATTTATATTCATTAGTTTTCGTAAGTATTCAGATGTATGAATTATTATTCATGTGTAAGAATAAGTATTCAAATGTATTCATATGTATAAATAAGTATTGATATGTTATTCATTACATTTCACTAGCATCAAGTAAATTAAACCTAAGTATTCATTCATATTCATTAGTTTTCGTAAGTATTCATTAGTTTTCGTAAGTATTCATATATATTAATAAGTATTCATATGTATCAATAAGTATTCATAAGAATTCATATGTATAAGTCAGTATTCATATGTTATTCATTACATTTCACAAGCATTGAGTAAATTAAACCTAAATATTCAACTATATTCATTAGTTTTCGTAGGTATTCATATGTATAAATAAGTATTCATATGCTATTCATTATATTTCACAAACATCGAGTAAATTAAACCTAAATATTCATTTATATTCATTAGTTTTCGTAGGTATTCATATGCATCAATAAGTATTCATATGTTATTCATTACATTTCACAAGCATTGAGTAAATTAAACCTAAGTATTCAACTATTGAATATAGTTGAATACTTAGGTTTAATTTACTCGATGCTTGTGAAATGTAATGAATAACATATGAATACTTATTGATGCATATGAATACCTACGAAAACTAATGAATATAAATGAATATTTAGGTTTAATTTACTCGATGTTTGTGAAATATAATGAATAGCATATGAATACTTATTTATACATATGAATACCTACGAAAACTAATGAATATAGTTGAATATTTAGGTTTAATTTACTCAATGCTTGTGAAATGTAATGAATAACATATGAATACTGACTTATACATATGAATTCTTATGAATACTTATTGATACATATGAATACTTATTAATATATATGAATACTTACGAAAACTAATGAATACTTACGAAAACTAATGAATATGAATGAATACTTAGGTTTAATTTACTTGATGCTAGTGAAATGTAATGAATAACATATCAATACTTATTTATACATATGAATACATTTGAATACTTATTCTTACACATGAATAATAATTCATACATCTGAATACTTACGAAAACTAATGAATATAAATGAATACTTATCTTTAATTTTTTCAATGCTTATGAAAAGTAAAGAATGAACATATGAATACTTATGAATACATCATTTGATTCGTACACAACATTTTTATTTAAAGTGTCATTAATTATTTTGCATTTATTAATTTTAATTTAATTTACAAAACAAATGTAAAATATATAATAATCAAAAATTAAAAAGTGCTGCATAATAAATGAAGTTGTAAAGCAGCCAAAAAGCAAACAAAAAAAAAATAAAAAACAAAAAGCGAATATTAATTATTTAATGGGAATTAGTTTTAGATTTAGATTAAAAGCTACGTTTTATTAGCTGTTGCTGCTGTTGTTGTTGCTGCCACTGTTGCTCCAACTGGTGCCGTTGCCTGTTGTACTGTTGTTGCTCCTGCTGCTACGTAGCCTGTTGGCTGTTGGGTTTAGTGTTGTGGGGGTATCGCGGTGGCAGGGTCGAGCGAGCGAGCCAGTTGCCTGGCAACATATTGGTCATTGGTCGCTGGCATAAACAAAAGCTGCAACTAAGCGTCGAAAACCACAACAAATAAAATATTTCAGGGGCAACCAACGAAAAATAACAACAAGAACAACAACAAAAAAAAAAGAATGTGCATAATATTAAAGGAATCGTCGCAGACGCAGCATAAACTTGCAGAAGGCAACAACAGCAATAAAATGTCCTTTAAGGATGTGCGAGGTTAGTCTGATGTTTTGTTTTTTTGTTTTTTTCATATCAATGCATTTTTTTTCTCTATGTATTTATATTTTGCATTGTATTTACAGATCTTGGTGAACATTTGAAACTTTTAGGTTTTCCACGTGTCTTTCCGCTGCAATCGCTGGCCACACAACATGGCAGCTTGGCAAGTTTTCATATTGTTGCTGAATTATTGCAATGGCTTGCCAGTCTACTGGAACCTGGCACAGTGCTCATGGGTGGCGTTGATACCGAAGAGCAACGTGTATTACTCATACGTTCGGCCACCGAATTCTTTGTGACAAAATCAGCCATAAGACCAAATCCACGCAAGCTATATGCAGCATCTGCGATAAGTGCCATGGAATTGAAGAAAATTACACGTATCTTGATAACGCCCGCACAGAGCGAAATCGAGGAACGGGATGAGGAACGTGAACGTGAACGTGAACAATATCGTAGCTTAAATCAATATGATATCGGTGATAAAATGGATGAATTGCGTCGTGCACGTGAATTATCATCAGATTTAACACAACGTGGCGCTGCACTATTCGATCTGCTATCCAAGGAGTTGCTCAACAAGGAGACACGCATTGCTCAGGCACAGCGACCCATGGAATTACTAAGTGTTGAACGTACCATGAAAAATGCCATACAGGCGAATCAATTGAAGCTACAATCGAGCCGTGCACAATTGGAGAATGCACGTGTCGAGTCGAATGCCCTAAATTCGAAGTTGCAACGTAAACGTGCAGAATTGGAGCGTACAAAGCAACGTTTGGATGCATTGCAAAAGATACGTCCAGCGCATATGGCTGAATTTGAGGATTGTGAAAAGGAATTACAGCAATTGTTTCAACGTTATTTTCTACGCTTGCATGTGCGTGATGCACTGCGCACACAATTGGAGGCACGGAATAAGCGACGCAGCAGTACGCCAGCAACATCGCCAATGCTTATGAAACCTGCTGAGAATTCGATGCCATTTATACCCGATGATTTAATAGAAGATGATGATGAGGATGACGATGATGATGATGATAATGATAATGTTGGTGTTGGTTCATTTGGTCTGGATGCAGAAATTCCTGATATACGTGATGAGGATTTAATATTGAAACGTAGCAAAGCAGCAGCGGCTGCAGCATCAACTGGTAAACGTCCTGGTACAGCAACATCACGTATACGTCCTACAACTGGACGGAGTCGTCGTGGCATAGCTGGTGAAACAGCAATCACTGGCGGCGCCTCAACATCTAGTGGTGCTACTGCTGCTGGACCACCAACACGCAATGGACGCGATGGACCCGGCAGCAGCATGTTAAATAGACGTGACGGTGCTGATGATAGCAGCTTTGGTAGCACAGATAGTGAACTTGATGTTGGTGACATTATGGGACTTAGCGGTCACAGTGGCAATGCTATTACTGTCGATGATGATTGTAAGTATAAATGAAGTTTTAATTAATAAATAAATTAATACATTTTACCACTCTCTCTTCCCTTCCCTTTCCCACCAAACCACACTCTCAGTTGATCTGAATTCCATTGATGATATTAGCATATCGAAACTTACGGGAGAATTACCAATGCGTCCGAAAACGGCCAATAAGCCGGAACATCACAGCGATGAAGATTTCTAATTTAGTAAAATAAAATTTATAATCTTAATATTTTCTATATAATTATTTATTGATTTTATTTTTATTTGTTGTTTATCGTCATATGCAAATCAATGCCTAAAACTATATATTATATAGTATATATATATATATATATGTATTGGGAAATATATCGGGAAAGTTCAGTTAGCATTGAAAGCCCGTTAAATTTCGAATAGTAATTACTATGGAATATATATACATATATATATTCAACATACAAATATGAAAAATAGAAATTTTTATGTTCGATTTTTTATAGCAATTTTTTTTTTTTTTTTTAAGACAAAATCCTTAGGGAAACTATTTACAAAGCGCAGTATCAGTTACAGTGCGCCATAAATCTTATGCATATATGTATGTATATATATATATATGTATATATATATATATATATTAGAGCGATGCTTGGACTTGAATTTGTATTAACTTGCATCACATACATCACATAACAACATCGCGACAGACAATCTTTGTCTTCGATGATGCACGTGAACCGTTTACTGCCTGCTGCTGCTGTTGTTGCTGACCATATGCAGCATCACTATTAGCTGATGATGTCGATGATGAATAATCAATATGACTGCCCGAATGTGATTGCTCTTGACGTGCTAAAAAACTATCGGCTATGGCTCGATCAAGTCCAGTATATTGAAAATTTGGTGCACCATCAATGACATCAGCTTCAGATTTACGTCGTTGGCGACGATTTGCATCTGATTTACCAGCACGACGACGACGACGTTGACCATTCATTTCTGCTGACTTGGTACTCTTATGTGTACGATAGGTGCCCGTTAAACTGGCAGGATGTGCATATGCCATGGCTCCAGGTGGACGCATATAGGGCAATGTCATGCCACGATATTGTGGCGGTGGCACTGGCAACAGCATGCCGGGTCCCATGCCAGGTGGTGGTGGTGGCAATCGTGTAGGTGGCGGTGGTGGCATCTATAATAATAATAAATGTATTTATTTATTTATATTTATATTTTAGTATGTATAAACAGTTAAGGATTACATACACCATTGCCAGCGGCTGTGGCAGGGATCAACATGATGGAACGTGATGGTGGTGTTATTTTACGTATAGATGCTGCTGGCATACTGCCCATATGTGTGGCATACATCCACATTGCAGCCAATTTCTCATTGTTCACCTGTGGCCAAGTTGCCAAATAAAAGAAAAAGAAATATTAAAATCTGTTATTCGGCATTTTGCATTTTCAACTTTGCACTTTACCTTTTCACTGCCATTAAGTGACATTGCTTTAATATATTGATCCACTTTTTGTTGATCCAAGGCCATGCCAGAATTATTTGATTTAATAATAACATCACGTAATTCATTGTGTTGTGATCTGCAAAATAATCAATGATCAACAGTTAATTACAAGCATAAATATATAATAATATATTAATATGCATACATATAACCAATAAAAGCATTTATATATTTTAATTGGTATTTAATAAATCACAATTTGTGCTAGCTGACAAATGGCTGCACACACCAATACATAAGCACATGTATTTATATGTACATACATGCACGCATACATATAACAAATCATTGCACGATCGAAGCAAAACGCGCGCGTACGCAGCCAATGACAAGCTTTCTGCATTACTCTCTACCATGATGCATCTTGCTCTCTATCGAACATTTGTGGCGCCATCTGTATTTTAATGTAAGTATTAAATTGTAACTAGCATAATCGCTGCATATCGATAGCATGTGGCGGTTGTTCGATATTTATTTATATATATTTTTTGCACATCACTAATTATCAAGCAGCTGTCTTCTTCTTCTATTGTTTTTCATACAAATTCGTCAGCAAGAGAAAATATTAAATCAACTTAAGAACAACTTTAACATTTTTTTTTTTGCAACTTATTCCGGCTACGAATAATCAATTGAATTGAAAAATTCGTTAGTGTGTGCTGGGCACACATACATCAATTAATTACAAAAGGAATTATTGATTTTTTACACCATCAAAGACACGAACACATGAATGCGATGTTTGTTGTTGTTGATGTTTCGTTGCGACGACGGTGGAGTTAAAAAAAAGAAATAAATAAAAACAGGAAAAATAGTAAATTGATCTATAATTTGCGGCTACATGTAGGCGATATATAATAATATTATTCTAAGAAAATTATTGACGTATTACACCAGGCAAGTAATTTCCAAGAAGAAAAAAATATAAACGAGCTTAGCGACTATAATCGATATTAAACAAAATATTGTTGTAATTGATTCCTAAACAAAGTACATCGAATTTCGTCTATATGTTTATATAAATGTTAAATTTGTATTTAAATAAAAGTGGTTAGTCAGACCGCGCAGTAAAGCAGAAATAAAAACGAGACTTGGAACAAAAATAAAAGCGCGACAAAACAAAGAATTGCAAGCAAAAGGTGAAAAACGACAGCAAGCTAGCTCGCCGCGCCACGTCAGTGGGAGTGAGCGAGACGCAACAGTAGCCCAGGACGACGAGTGTATGTGTGAATTCGAGTGAGATAGAGCGACAAACGCAAGCGGTGCAGCAAGTACGAAGAACGAACGTAAACAAACAAAACTGCAATTACAATTTAAATAGTAATATAAAAATTAAAAAAAAAAAACATTTAGTCAAAGCAACATCACATCACATTTACAATATGTTTAATAACTTCAAGAACCGATTTATATCGGTCATTGCACCGGATTTGCCGCCACTGCCAAGTAATGAACGCGTCCATGCACGCTCCGAGTATGGCCGGCCGAAGATAAACAAATTCCGTTATGCTCGCCCACCATTCCTACAGCTGCTTACTGGCGACGAATTGTCCGCCTCGACCAATCATAATGTTCGACCAATAATTGTGCCCCGTGATATTAATCTATTACCATGGGCCACTGGTTATGCCGAATGCATTAATTCAGGCAAATCGGAATTTAATGAGGATCAAGGCGCATTTTGTCGGTAAGTTATGACAGTTATAATTCCCAAACTAAAGATCAGTAAAATTCATGATGATGTATAGCAATTGCTTGAAATGAAAAATAATTTTTACGACACTGCTTAGATAAGATTAATGCTAGCCAGCCTGCCTGCATGGTCATCAGATTAGTACAGATAACACTTCAAGCAAAAAACAAAAAAAAAAAAGAAATAATAAAGGAAATAAAAATAAACTATAATTATTAATTTAAATTATCATACGACTTTTGTAGGCAAGTACTTTCGGATCCGGAACATAAACATCCCGATTTACCGTACACATATTTTGGCATATTCGATGGACATGCTGGCTTTGGAGCAGCCTTGGCTGCATCGTATCAATTTCATCATATATTGCATGAGAAGCTTGTCGATTGCATTGAGCTACTATTGCCACGCGATACAGATAATGAGAATGGTGAATTACCAGCAAATCCAACATTTCCACATCCAATATATTTTCAACGACGCGTCACAAAAGATGAATTAATAATTGGTGCATTGGAGAGCGCTTTCTTTGATATGGATTCATTAATAGAACAAGATAGAGATCGATATCGTGATGCTGGCGGTTGTACGGCATGTGTTACGCTCTTTATCGATGGTAAAATGTATGTAGCAAACGCTGGCGATAGTCGAGCTGTCCTCTGTCAGCGTCGTTCGGGACCATCATTAACAACAGCAGCAACAGCAGTAACAGGAACTGGAACTGGAGCTGGAGCAGGAGCAGGAGCAGGATTAAAAACAGTCACAAAACAAGAGCCAAATAATTCACCAGCCATTATTGAGGCAGATGCATCAGATGCTGTACTTAGCTATGCAACACCATTCTCAGCTGATCATACACCAGAAACAGAACGTGAACGTTTAATGAATGTGGCACTGTTAAATCCACATTTAATGGGTAAATATTATGTGGCCATGGAGTATGCAAAGAGGCCACAAATTAAGGATATGGGACAACGTATACTATGCCGTGAGGGCACCATGAAAGGTTGGTCATATAAAACATTAACACGCGATGATTTACGTATGCCAGTGGTTAATGGTGAAGGTAAACGTAGCCGTTTACTAGGTACATTGGGCGTAACACGTGGCTTTGGTGATCATGGCCTATTGGCAATAAATACGGGAATACAAATTAAACCATTTTTAACACCACATCCTGAGGTGCGACAACGTGATCTTAGTCAAGTGGTTAGCATACCCGATGAGCATAATGAAGATGGTGATTATGGTATACTTGTTATGGCCACCGATGCTCTATGGGATGTGTCGGAAAATGATGCAGTTGCACGTACAGTGTTTCAAACACTTTCACGTTATCCCACTGAGAAGCATCGCTATACAATGGTTGCCCAAGAG
>JBAMBR010002594.1:0-2500 GCA_037044475.1 Zaprionus obscuricornis | reverse complement strand
ATTTATGTATATTTCTTTTGTTTTTTTTTAATTTTAATTTTTTTTAATATATATATTTTTTTCTGTATTCATTTTTCATTTATAATTTATTTAAATAATTTTACAGAGAATTTAGAATCAATTTGTAATTACAGTAAAAGTGAGTTTTTATTTATTTGTTTATTTAATTTTTGTCTTTTAAATTTTTTTTTTATTTAATTTTCTTTCTTTGTTTTTGTAATTGATGTTTTTTATCTGGAAGCTGTAAAAATCTACTAAGAAAATATATGTAGCATTCACATATAAATGCATATATATATGTGTGTGTTTTGTATGTGTGTGTGTGTGTTTTATAAAGTACAGTAAACATTCGCTTGCAGAACTTTTAGTTGCTGGGAAAATTTGAAAACAATTTGTTTTTTTTTCTTGTGGAAAAAATGCGAAGCGAATTTTGTTTTATTTTGCGTGTGTTTGTGAGTGTGCTAGCATGTATATGCATATATATATGTATATATTTACATATATGAAGACAGAACTTTAATAGCAGCTTTAGTTTATTTTTTTATACCCTGTACCCATGGTATATTTAAAAATGTTTTCATTCAATTTATGTAACAGATGTGACTTATATATAGCATACAATTCATAAAGCTATATACTAGCTATATGTATTCAGCATTTGTCAGTCACAAGTCACAACACTGCATGAAATTCATTTGATATTTTTTTTTTTTTTAACTCTTTCATATTTATGAAGACACAGTGTATAAACTGTTTTTAAGAGTATGAGTACAGGGTATTTTTCAGGCATTTGTTTTTTTGTTGTTTTTTTTTTTCTCTTAATGAAAATGTTGCAATTAATTAACTTAACTAACATTTATTATTGTTTGTAGTTTGTTTTCTTCTTTTTCTTTTTCTTATTTATTTATTAATTTTTTTTCATTTAGTATCTGATACTACAAAATTTGCATAGTCTTATGTATAACTACGTACTGTGGCGTATAGGGCAGCGATAAGAAATTTGAAAATTTGGATCTTGATATTTTTTAATTGGCTTCCATTGAAATATTTAGTATTAGACATATATATATATATATATATATATATATATATATATGTCTATATATAATACGATTTATACATTTTCTATTGTATTTGGAAACTTGTAATGTTATAGTAGTCATACTTATCGGCCATAGGAATGATCAGGTAAATATTGAGATCGATCGATCGGCTTGAAATTTAATCTGATGCAAATTGGAAAATTATAGCATAGGTATACCTAACAAATATTATAAAAAAAATAAAATATGAATATTTCGTTTAATCTTGCAAAGGCAAAAATACTTGAAATTCTAGTTATATAATAGAATCACATTGTCATTTCTTATTATCAATTGCATTATGGAAGTATATATATATTGGATATAATATAGCAGATAGATAGATATTTGATAGTCTCAGCTCATATATGTATGTATATAATATTTATTTGTAATTTCTCAACGTTAAAAAAAAATAATTGATGAATAGCCGATAATCATACGGATATACTGTGACACATTCGTAATACTTTCATCATTAGTTTTAGCTTCTCTTTTTCTGCTAAAAGACTAAGGTGACGAATGTGAAGAGAGAGAGAGAAGACTTTGGAATTTGCTTTCTATATATATATGTATAGTATAACCAGTGCATTGGCTTTATAGGGGGGAAACTTATTTCTTCTTGCCAATTTTTGTTGAGGCAATAACAATAACAAATTTTGTTTTCTATAAACGTTTAAGCCTTTTTTTTGTTTTATGCAAATATTAATGTGCAAAAAAAAAAGTTTTGTTGAAAACTTTACTATACAAAGATTTTGAAAGTTGAATTTGTTATTTTGTCTTCTATTCATATGCAGAAATTATCATAATTTTTTGTTATAATAAATACGAATAGCAATGCGCATATCACGAGTATATGTATATATATATATATATATATATATATATATATATATATATATATAGTGTATGTATATAAGAACAGTTATATTTACAGATGCCAAGAGAAGAATATGGTAAATAATCGTCATAAATGCAATTTGTTACCACAACACAACATTTCCCATCATATATTAGCATGATGTATATATATATATATATATATATATACTATATATAGTTGAAATTGACATATATGTAGAACTATTGGATTTAGCACAGACTTTTGCAGTAGGTAAATGAACAAATAAATATATAATATATTATATATAAAAAAAAATCAAAACAGCAGCAGCAAACGATGCTTGACATTAATTCGTTTAAGTTTACAATTATTTTTCACTTTTCCCTTTTTTTTGCATAATTTTCTTTTTCCATTTGCAAAATTTGTTTTTTTTTTATTCGATTTCGTTTTCATTTCTTACTTGGTTTTTTTTTTTTTTTTTTTAAATATATATTTTTTAATTATAATTATTAATTTATTTAACAACAATAACACGTGATGTGAAAAAAATTTAGCTAATTTAATTAAAATATTT
>JBAMBR010002591.1:0-24601 GCA_037044475.1 Zaprionus obscuricornis | reverse complement strand
AGTTTTAGAGTCTTTTGATTAACTAATGAGTCATTAAAAGGATATAGTTATTTTCTAAGTTAAAATTATTCATTATTCTGCAAAAGAATCCCTTGGAAATTTTATGAAATATGTTTATATTATTTTATCGAATTTTTTAGAAGTTGCAATAAAATATCGACGATATTTTATTGCAACTTCTAAAAAATTCGATAAAATAATATAAACATATTTCATAAAATTTCCAAGGGATTCTTTTGCAGAATAATGAATAATTTTAACTTAGAAAATAACTATATCCTTTTAATGACTCATTAGTTAATCAAAAGACTCTAAAACTATGTATGTAGATTATTTAATAAAAACCTTTCGACTGGCGTAATTTCAATACTAAATCCACATAGCCAAAGCACAGGAGAATAGATTTAAACCAAACTTGCAAAGAAATTATAGTTTAAAGATTATCATACTCTGCTTAGATTATCAGAAAATAAATATAATAATTGTAAACAGTAAAAACTAAAATGTGTTCACTTGCTTTGCTTTAGTGCCGCTTTTATTATACATCTAACATAAAAAAAACTTTTTTCGGCTCGTCGAAGAATTCGTACCCTTGCAAGCTAAGCTAAAAGTTTAAAACGATCGTATCTATTATAATAGTATTATAGTATTTATTATAATATAATATAGTCGTCCGATTTGAACCAATCCTTTCTGACATGTTTTAATTTTTGATTTGTTTATACAAAAATCAAACTTTTGACTGACTCTGACTATGGCAGCTTTATAATAAGCGGCCCGATTTGGCTGACTTCGAATTATATACAAGGATACTAATGTAAGCTTAGGTTCATCCAAATGGTAACTAGTTTAAGACATTTACCGATGCGTCTGATGATCCTGATTGAGAATATATGTATATAGTTTACTGCTACGCTTTCTGCGCTTTGAAAGATTCTGGTCAAAATTAATATACATTGCAATGGTAAAAAACTTAAATTACAATAATAGTATTACCTACTTTAGATTTACAAATACTAAGAACAGATTTTTTTTTAAATTGTTTTGTTTTTAAAGGATCAAAGAAAATATTTAACTTCGTCTTACTTTCTATTTTGGTTACTCCGTTTTTACGCACGCACATATTTATGCATGCGTGTATAGCCTTCGGTTAAAAAATACTCAGAGCATGCTTAAACTTCCAAAGCTTAGAAGCTGGTCTAAAAAGTCTGAATATGGTATAACTTTGCACGCTAAACTAAAAACTTACGAATAGCACCCCAGTAAAATATTCTCCCTTGTAATTACTATGGAATGTAAGTTCATTTGATTTAATATTCTCTTCGATACTGACGACATATGTTATTATTAGCCTATTCATTCTACGCTTCTTGCACCATCAATACATACTAAATCTTTTAAACGCCTGCCTGTGAGTGCGTCTTTGATAAAACGCAAATCCATTATGAAATTTAAAACCAAACTTTTGATAAATATGTAATACTATATGTATACTTTATCATCGTGTAAAAACAATGTTATTTAAAAAGAGAAAATCAAAAACATATCGAATATTATACTCATAGACATTATCAGACATTTATATATTCTTAACCATATATAATTTATTTGTCTATATATTTTATATATTATTTACCGTATAATATACTTAACATATCTTGTAAACTTAAGACATCAAACCAATGTAATTAAAAACCAAGAGCACTGCACAATTTATGATTTTTATCCTGATACATAATATAATTTATATATTTATATATATATATTTATATATACTATGTTTACTCACGAAAACAAAAAAACCAAAGGCGCCTGAAATTGAAGACGAGCCGGAGCCCCTAAGCATGGCCTGGCCAGATACGGCACGTAAACGACTCACCTATGTCTTGGTTGCCCCACTTTTGGTGCCCATGTGGCTAACGTTGCCCGATACACGGACACCGCGTGGAAAACGCTTCTTTCCGGTCACCTTTATTGGCTCTATTGTATGGATAGCTGCGTTTTCATATCTGATGGTCTGGTGGGCTAACGTTGCCGGCGATACAGCTCGTATACCACCTGAGGTAGGTCCAAAATTTACAGTTTATGCAGTCAGACTTCCACTTCTGTCGAGTAGATTTGGATTGCATATAATAATTGCATATAGTAATTAACCTAATAATTAACCGAATAAAATATACATATATTAATAGTTGAGGCTATTGGATGTCCAAGTTCGCATTACAAGCGCAATAAAATCATTTGCTTATTGGTAACGTAGACTAAATTCTGTAGAGCCAATTTATACAGCTCTACAGAATTTGGGTATTGGGTATCTTACAGTCGAGGACACTCGACTGCCACTCAATTATATATTTTTTACACCCGATTACCTATTATGTACAATGGGTATAATGACATTGAGACACCAGCAAAAGTATGTAACGTCTAAAAAGAGGCGTGGTCGACTTCATAAAGTATATTTATTTTTGCTCACGCCCTCTAGAAATCATTCAAAACGATATAAAACCCGAGAGGAACAATTTTGAAATTATACTTTTATAATGTGGTCTAGTATAGACGATCTGTGCGAATTTGATCCAGATCGGATCATATATACACAAGTTTCAATTATTTTGGGTACCGGGTATCACATGTTAGAGCTAGATTGTATTTTTCCTATTTATTTTTATTTGGCTTAGAGTTTAATAATAATTTTAACAAAATTACTTTACTCCTATATATGTATGTGCATATATTATTAGGTTATGGGCTTAACTTTCTTGGCGGCAGGTACATCGATACCAGATTTGATAACATCAGTGATTGTGGCGCGTAAAGGATTCGGCGATATGGCTGTATCAAGTTCAGTGGGTAGTAATATCTTTGACGTGACTGTGGGGTAAGTTAAGTTACTTTAGTGTAAAACAAATATGAGAACCTTGGGGACTAATTTATATATTAATTTGCAGGTTGCCGATACCCTGGTTGTTATACGGGATTATCTATGATGCGCCCGTTGAAGTGAACTCGGTGGGCATGGTCTGTTCCATAACCATTTTGTTTATGATGCTCGTTTTTGTGGTGCTATCAATTGCCTGCTTTCGTTGGCGCATGAATAAGGGTCTGGGCTTTACCATGTTTCTGTTGTACTTTGTCTTTGTAGCTGTATCGCTAATGTTCGAATATGATTTGATTACTTGTCCTGTGTAAAACAGGAACCTCATGCAGCATAAAGACAAAGGTTCAAATACTTCAAATGCCGAGATAAGACACTAAATTTATAAATAAAACAAAATAAATAATATTATAAATTAATTAATTACCAAGTCAACTAAGCTAACTAATCGAATTGTTAAAGGTATATACATAAATCACACGCTTAAACACACGATACAAGAGAATTACAAAAAAAATAAAATAAAACCAAACTCCAAGACAAATAAAATTGTTAAAAAAAGCAGAAACAAAAAAATGACACACAGTAGGTGCTATATGCAAAGTCTTCTCCTTTAATGACAAAAACAAATAAACTAACGAATTACCAAGATGATTAGGAAGAAGAAAACACTTTAAATGTTTATCCACAGCTTTTTAAGCTAAGAAAACAAAAATTAAATCTATTAAAACACAAACTTTCTATTTCTCTCTAATTGACCTATAAACCTAACTATCTTATACATTGATTATCTATATTTATTAATTAGAAACAAAATGAAAACTTTAAAAATGGCTTCCCAACCAAATTACTATACTTATTTAAAATGTTTGAGTTCTTAATTAAAAAAAAAAAAAAAAAAAAAAATCTATTGTAGCACAAGCACTTTTATATTCAACTACATAACTCAAAGTGAGAGTACGTTTTTTTTTTGGTTTGGCTAACTCTAAAACCATTCGAAAAACCCTTATTTTGCCTGCTTGACTAAATTGATGCAGCAATCGTCGAAAAGCTTTACGCCAAATGCATAAATTACAAAAGAGAAAGAACCTATTTACTATGTATATGAAACTATATATACAACACGCACCCACACTTCCATTACATGTATGTACATATATTTTATTATCATATACATGTATAATAATATTATATATATACATAGGCGAGTGTACGTACTATTATTATTATTAACCCATATCGATTACATAATAATTTGCAAACAAAAACAAATTGGTAATTTTCAAATAGGCTAAAAAAAATAAATAACTATATTCAAATTTTTTTATTATTATATATATATATATATATATATATATATTATTGCAAATGCTTAGTTTCATTGTTTTTGTAAAATATTCTTAGTATATTATATTAAATATAAAGCATAACAAGATTTAATTAAACTAATCATTTGCAATACATAATATTTATTTTAATTACATGACTCGTTCGATTGTACCTTCATGCTTTTACTGCTATTATGATTCAATTGTATTAACATTATGATTATTATGTTAATAAATTACGATTCTCTTTGGCATGTAAAAGGTACAATTATTATTCAAATTAAAAATAACATTTAAGCAATATTAATGTTATAGAAGCAGATAGAGAACCAATCTTTGGCACGCCGAGTATTGTATACCCTTGCAAGCTATAAACCTCAAATTCCGAATTATAGATACTGTTAGTTACTGATGTCATATATACTGATATATAAGACCAACGACTATAGTTTGGCCTGATAATATGGGCCAATTCTATGTGCACAGGCTATAAATATATAGCATGCAGGAAAAGTGTCATAACTTAAAGACTAGTTTTCTTTTCTTTACACGAGTCTGCCATACCTCCATTGTAAGAGTATAAAAATAGCAGGAAAACAATACATTATTAATTTCATCTACTTTTTGCTTAATTAGAAAAACTGTATTTAAACCAAAAAGAAAACATACTCTCTTTATTTAGAAGTACTTAACAAAGCTTAAACTTAAACATAGACATAAACATAAAAATACCGCAAAACATACATTAAATACATACTTATATAAACATAATAATTATATTTTATATATAAACAAAAGATATTAAGAAAAACTTCATAAGGATTATATATATATATGCAACTTATAACTTAAGTAGGCAAATATCTAACGTTATCAAAAATGGCTTGGATAAAGATAATGAGGAAAATGCGAGAAAACAATAAACTCAAATTAATTAATACAAAATAAAGAAATAAACATAAACAAAACACAAATACACAGAACAGAAAGCAATAAATTTTACAAAAAAAAATCAAAGGCGATTAAACATTTATATGAGAACTCGTGGCAGTGACATAACCTTATACATATACATACTATGTTGTACTTATATAAACTACTATATACATAAATATACATACTCTAACTAGTGACACACAAATGAAACTATATTAAAGCACGATCAACTTGCAGCAGAAAGGAAAAAGAAGGAGAAGGATAACAATTTTAACCTTTCCCCTCACCACTAGCAATAAAATTTTAACAATATACGATATATATATTTATAAATATCTACAGTTGAGAGACAAAGGGTATCCAAGTGTCTGTTATTACACCCCATGGGTGTATTGCATATATATAAATTATATGTACGGATTATAACTGCAACAAAACCATCAAATACTACTTAAATCAACAAAGAACACCACAAATACTAGGAAGGGAATAAAAGAAAGTTATAATTCACTTTATAAAACCACGTGGCAAACAAGTACGGTACGCAAAACACACTAAAAAAAAGAGCAGCAAACAACATCCCATGACACTATGACAAGCAAACATAATTTCTTTTTTACTCACTGTGAAATCGTCAATGTTCGACAGAAAAAACAAAATACAGTCCGACTAGATAATGATAAATTTCATTTGTAAATTAATTAGTTCACGTGCTGCAAGAAATGACGTTTTAAAACCTGTAGCCTGTTTTGTACAAGAAGAAACTGGAAAGCTTAATATAAACATTTTTTAGGAGCATTTAAAAATATTAAAAGACAGTTGAAAGAGGAAAGATAATAAAATCAGTTTTCGATTGGAATAACCGAGCGATACTAACTAAATAAGCTTTATTCTCAAACATTATTAAATCTTAATTACTTTTCCCTTTTATATCGAAATATACTATATTATAGTTACTATACATAGAGTACCTTTTTTATTTTGAAACATATTTGTTAAGTGCTTCTTAAACGTCTTACTATTCCCAATTCATCATTGGTCTTGTTCCGTTTTGAACTCAAGTAAAATATATATTTATATTTTTTATCCCTATCTTGTCCAGATCAAGCTAAGTTACAACTACTAGGATCAAGCATGTAAGATTCTCTCTAACCAAATCTTTAAAATCTATGTAACGCATACGATAGGAAAGCGAAAAAGTTTATTTTATTCTGAAAAACTTCCAGTGGCAAAAGCAAAACTAAACAAACAAATTAAAAAAAAATTGCAGGTTAAAAGTGAATATCATGTTTGATAAAACTGTTTATGGTTATTAAACTAAAAAATAATCTTCCAAATTTACCTTAGAAAGTAAAAAAAAAAACAAAAATCGTTAAATGAAAAGGAAAAAACAAAATACTAACCGAAATCTAAACTTAAACACAATTAACTATTTAGCACACATATTCATTCTTAATTTCGCACACACACACTCCCACGCGCCACTACAAAGTTTTTTATGACATTCCAAACCTTATGTAGAACTAACTATACTACAGAAAATTCACGATTATATAAAATTAACAAACTTATGAAATTGTTAATCAACTTGTAGTGTTGATCTAATATATACATATATAAATATATAAATAAATATACACTATAATAACTTTCGATGCACTTTCTTCCGAACAGAATCAAATCTAAACTTACAAATGTTTAAACATACAAATGTTGTATCAAAAAAGATACAACAACAATAACAAATTAAACCTGAGTGTAGTTAGCATTGTCATATACATATGTATATACAACTATATATATATAACATTATTTTCTGTACTGTACAATCACCTCAAACTCAACTCAAATTTTCTCGATACTAACTTTGGAATAACGCACACAAAACACATACAGACACACTCACGCCAAGTGGTCGTAGAAGTCTCGCTTTAAAGCAAATTATATAAGATTATATATAGTGTATACAAGAAATTTATATATATATATATATATATATATATGAGAAATTGTTATGGTTATAGATTTTTAACAAGTTGAATAATTGCGTAAAAGTATAAATAAAAGTAAATATAAGAAACACATATATATCAAGTGAAAACACAAAAAAAAATTGTTAAGAAATTATTTAAATTGTTCATAAAGAAAATGAAAATGGAAATGCGTAATAGAGCGAGAGAAATTATTAATATTATTCATAATAGTAAATTATTAAATACAGTATATACTTTATGAAATATTTAACTTAAAAAATAAAAATCATTGTTTGAAATTAAAGTAAACAAAAAAAACTAAAAAAAAAAAACAAAGAAAACTAAAACAACCATACGCGTTCAATTCTTGTGTCTGCTAATTTTGTCACTGACCAAAATTTGTTGAGTTACTTGTTGATCCGTAAGTATAATGCAAATAAATTCATTTTATATATTTCAATTACAAAAATTGGCAAATAAGTGATTCTGTATAATTTAAAATTAGCAAACACATGACAGTTTCCTACAATTTTCTATCACTGAGCCTTACTCTGGACGATACGAATTAAAGAAAAATTGAATCGCGTGTAACAAAAAAGTACATAATCATTGATTTCAGCTTTAAATAAACTACATATGTATATGTATATGTATATGTATATGTATATGTATATGTATATGTATATGTATATGTATATGTATATGTATATGTATATGTATATGTATATGTATATGTATATGTATATGTATATGTATATGTATATGTATATGTATATGTATATGTATATGTATATGTATATGTATATGTATATGTATATGTATATGTATATGTTTATGTATATGTATATGTATATGTATATGTATATGTATATGTATATGTATATGTATATGTATATGTATATGTATATGTATATGTATATGTATATGTATATGTATATGTATATGTATATGTATATGTATATGTATATGTATATGTATATGTATATGTATATGTATATGTATATGTATATGTATATGTATATGTATATGTATATGTATATGTATATGTATATGTATATGTATATGTATATGTATATGTATATGTATATGTATATGTATATGTATATGTATATGTATATGTATATGTATATGTATATGTATATGTATATGTATATGTATATGTATATGTATATGTATATGTATATGTATATGTATATGTATATGTATATGTATATGTATATGTATATGTATATGTATATGTATATGTATATGTATATGTATATGTATATGTATATGTATATGTATATGTATATGTATATGTATATGTATATGTATATGTATATGTATATGTATATGTATATGTATATGTATATGTATATGTATATCTATACAAGTTACATCCAATGTATTGTATAGAAAACAATAATACATGCAAGAACAAAAAGAAATGAAGAAATGCCGAAAACAAGTAACTACAACAATAAGATAATCGAACATTTATAGGAATCCAAAATTTGTAGCGCTTGTGAGTTGCCTAGGCTTTCTTACAATGTACGAAGTGATAACGATCTGTCATAGCTGTCAATTTTTGTCTAATACCAGGCAGCTCCCGAACTTTTTACTTTGTCTTATATTTAAACAAAAGCAGCAAAACAACGATAACTATAAAAGAAAAAATAAAAATAAAATTAAATAAACAGAAAAGTGTAATAGTTAACATATTGGTAGACTAATTTAATGTTTTTATAGCGTTTTCAAATTTGAAAGTATAAACAATTTTGAAAATAAGAGAAAAAACCATAAACATCGTTTTTATTACAAGATAAAAAAGGATTCGTTACCCACCAGTAATTTTGTGTTGTTCAGTTGAAATATTGTTGTGCCATTTTTACTTTATATTAAAATACAAAATAGAACATACACAACAGACACAAAAACACACAATTTAAATAGTGAACAAAGATGAGATTTTTATAATAAAAAGGAAAATTAATTGTAATAACTGATACGCTTTTAGCACATAAGATTGTACAAAAAATTTACAAAAAAAAAAACGAGAAATAATCTGAAGTAAATGAACGATCAAATCTGAAAAACAAACAATATAGTATGTAAAAAAAAAATATTTTTGAGTGTACACAAATACTTGAATATTATACTGTGTTCTCTGATTAATAAGAATTTCATTTTAGTTGTATTATAGAGATATGCCAGTTATGATATAAGCAAAAGCACTATGATCAAGCTGCAAAAGTCTTGAATTTGTTCACCTATTCGAACGTAGTCATTTTGCCTTCATTGGATATGCATATATACATAAAAAGTTTCCTTGAGAAAAGTTTTCGGCTTTACTTTATTTATATAACAGTTGCAAAATATAGTACAGCGATGCTATAATACCGAATGTTTTTTACTTTATAGAAGTACATATTATACATACAATTTATATAATTATTTATATAATGGAAATATTTAGATTTTACAAAAAAAAAAAAAAACAAACAGTAAAACAAGAAACGAAGAATGAAAATGATACAACAAACGCCCCCATTATTAAATCAGATTCTGATTGTAAGTCATACTCAGAAAAAGTTAATAGTCAATTCTCGAAATACATGAAATAAAATTACATGTACACTCAACAGCACAAATCTGTGTACACCGAAAAAAAAATTAAAATCAAATTTCAAACTCTCAGCTAACTACATTTTATTTTCTTCAGAATTAATTTAAATTTTTATATTCCAAAAATATCACACGCAAAAGTCTGGCTACACTTTACTTTAACCTACATATAATGGATATTATATCCTTTTTAGTAACTTGTGGGGTATCCCTCTCCATGCAAAACTTCCTTACGGCGTTTTGGCATCGAATTTACAAGTTTCATTTTTTCCTATGATGTAATTTTGCCTCATTCCTCAACCATTACCACCTTGAGCATTCTTTGAAGTGATTGTGTGCTTCCTGATATTTCTTTCAAGAAAATCCCTTAAATGCTCAATAGGATTGAGCTCCAGAACAGCTCTGAAGCTCTGGGGGATATATTCCCAACTGATTTTTGACATTATAAGGCAGCTAAAGCTTTATATAATGTAACGTATGCTTCGGGTCATTGTGCCGCTGACACCAAAATTTACATTTTAAAGGCCGATTTTTAGGCTCTTTCCATTAAATTAATTTCTAAAATGCTTATAAAGATACCTTCATAACTGGTTCAAAAAAATTATGTTTCCCACGCCATTTGCTGCCATACACCCCCACACTATTATGCCACTTTAACAGTGTTTAACAAACCCGACTACATTTTCTTTGTTTCCATACTAGAACTTTTTCTTTGATTCTAAAGATGCAGAACCTACTCTCGTCTGAGAATAGAACATGATTCCAGAAGTCCGGGGCTTTAAAATAAGTTTATTTACCCAACCTTTTTTATGACTCGGCGGACCGTATCCACCGAAACCGTTTTGGAAAAACTATCCTCTGGGATTCTTCATGGACTGTCATCCTGGAATTACGCCGAATAGACGTAATAACAGCGCTTTGTTCGAGCTCCGTTAAAAACGTCGGGCGGGCAGATCGAGCCTTTGTCAAGATTCTGCCGGTAAAAGTATAGTGATTTATTATTTTTTGGATGGAGGAGTGAGATCCACCAATTGGGGTACCAATTTCTCATTAAGATTTTCCATCTAAGAATAGGTTAAAAATGATTTTTCGCTCCTCAACAGAAATTTCTGTGCCTTCGTACTCCATGGTGTAAATCTTTATGCAAAAATGAAGATCAATTGTAAAAAAAACCCATTGACTAGACAACGTAATTAATATCGGCGCCAAGAAGTCTGACTATAATCCCAAAATTTTCCATTTCCTCCCAGGTAAAACAAGTAAGAAAGCTATAGTATGTTCGACTATATAATATCCGGTACCCAAAGATTTGAAAGTTGCATAAGTTCCATGATTATGATCCAATTTCGAGCGTTCTAAGTGTTAGGTCATTAATTAAATATTTAGAAACCACGTGGTACGCACTCGCCAATTTTAAGTTAATTTTACTATATAAATTTATACATTATATATTTAATTTGCTCGTGCTTTGCACTCGGCAATTTTAAGTTAATTTTATTTTACTGTATACATTTATACATTATATATTTAATTTGCTCGTGTTTCGCACTCGCCAATTTTAAATTAATTTTACTATATACACTTATACATTATATATTTATTTTGCTCGTGCTACGTACTCGCCATGTTGAAGTTAATTGCAACATATACAAATTTTTATTAACATTAATACATTTTCGTAAAATAATTAAGAATAATAAATTTTATTATATTTACTTATATTGTGATTTAAAAAGAAAATCGCTCCGAGAATGGAACCGAACGTACAGACGGACATGTTCCAATCGACTCAGCTTTTGATCCTGATTCAGAATATATATACTTTATGGGCTCGGACACACCTCCTTATAGGTGTTACATACATTTGCTGCTGTCACAAAGTCAATATACCCTTTTGCATGTAAATATTTTTGTAGAGTTTAACTTAAAATTAAATATAAAATATATAGAATTTTTAAACAATTCTGAAAAAAAAATAAAATATATTTATGTTTAAAAAAAATTAGTTAAAAATACATATAAGTAGCTGAGAAATTTGCGTTTAAAATTTGATTATTTGATTTTTTCGGTGTACACAGATTTGTGCTGTTGAATACATATAAAAGTACATACACACATATGTACATACTATATATTAACGTAAGAGCATAATTGTTCAACATTTAAAGACAAAGAACAAAAAAGATTGTTAACTAGTTATTTAAATGCGCTTAACAAAATACACAATTAACACGCAAAATAAAACAAAACAAAAACTAAATGAAGGTTCAATTAAAACGATTGTTAAAATAACCGTTTCATAGCCGATATGCAGCAGAGCAGCAGCAAACGAATTAATAAAAAAATGGGAAAAAAACTTAGTAACTACAACCAAAAAAAAAAAATAAACAAGTAAGAAAAATATAGTCGAGTACGCTCGACTATATAATACTCGGTGCCCAAAGATATATATATTATAGAGACGCCTCTGAAATTTTGGTATATGAAATGTGTATAACTTCCATGTTAATGATCCGATCTGTACCAAACGTCCAGATAAACATATTCTAACTTTGTACCAAAATTCAGTCATGTAGCTTGGCTGGGTGTGGGTGCAGTGGTATGTTCAAAATAGTTTTAATCGATTTGTGGAGGCGGCGATGGGGGGCGTGGCAAAAATTAAAAATAAACTTGATCTGCCTGCAACTAATACAAGCACTTTGCAAAATGAAGTATCTTGCTCTTATAGTCTCCAAAATCTGTGTGTTCAGACGGAAAGACGGTTCAATCGACTCGGCTGTTGATCCTGAGTCAGAATATATATACTTTATAGGGTCGGCCACGCCTCCTTATGGGTGTTACATACATTTGCTGCTGTCACAAACTCACTATACTCTTGGTACCCAATGGGCACCGAGTATAAAAACGAATTAAACGAAAAGTTGCAAGCAAACAAAACATAGACAGCTAATCATCAAAACGAACTAATATATAAAGAATATTATATAATATAAATCTTAGACTGTATGTTATTTTCTCGATACAATATCTACCTATAAATAAAAACAAATTCAATAAAACTAGTTATCCAAAAGGCATAAGACGCAATTTTTAAATTATTTAAAAAATAACTAGCAACCGTTGTTGCCAGTGCTACCTATCATACCTGTCAGTTGAATCAGTGAATGACAAATAATTGTGGATAGACTATTAACTATTATATCATTTACGATTTATGGTCACACTGTTCTCTTTCCACGCGACCAACAACACAGAAACGTGTGTTTTGGATTGCACGCGTGTTTTTTTATGTTATTAATTAAATTTTATAAACAAAGTAAGTGAAAAAGCAGTTTAATTGCGTGATATTAACATGAGGCGTCCGAAGAAGGTATTTATTATAGTCATAACAATAAGGCAATAATAAGTGAGGTTATATACAATGTCAAAACACGGCTCATACGTTTATTTCAGTACGAATCTGGCGAGGCGACGCAATATATTAGTCGCCGAGCTGCGCTACGAAAGCTGCAGCTGTCACTCAATGACTTTCGACGCCTATGCATCTTGAAGGGAGTTTACCCACGCGAGCCCAAACATAGGCGCCGCGCTCAAAAAGGTTCATCAGAGATAAAAATTCTATATCATGCAAAAGATATACGATTTTTGTTACACGAACATATCGTTTGGACGCTGCGTGACTATAAGGTTCATATTTTAATTATATCAATTTGAAGTATATACAAATTAATAATTATATTTCTTACATTCTCTCTATAGATATTTGCTAAGAAAAGTGGACGCGATCGTGCTATAAAGGATTTTCGTAATTTGAAACGTCGTCTGGCAATGTTCCCAGAGATAAAACTAGATCATATTGTTAAGGAACGTTATCCAACGTTTATCGATGCTCTCAAGGATCTGGATGATTGTCTTACGCTCCTCTTTTTGTTTAGCACATTTCCTTCGCTTCATTTAATTCCACGCGAACAGTCGAATCTTTGTCGTCGTTTGACGATCGAATTCATGCATTATGTTATTGCATCGAAATCGTTGCGCAAGGTGTTTATTTCAATTAAGGGATATTATTTCCAAGCTGAAATTAAAGGACAAAATGTCACATGGATTGTCCCACACTATTATCCCTTCAAGCCACAATCACGACAAGAAGTGGACTTCAAAGTTATGTCCATTTTTGTTGAGTTTTATACGATTATGCTGGGCTTTACGAACTTTCGTCTATTTCATGGTCTTAACTTGGCTTATCCACCATTATTTCCAAGTAGCGTATTGCAAGATAGCGCCGATATTTTAAAGGACGAGTCGAGTTTCGTTTCTGAAAGAATTGCTGCATTGAACTTTGAACTCCTACGCACAGACAAATTGCAGGATGCGGAAGAACCAGATATTGATATTGAATTGATGGAATTAGATGGAGATTCAAAGCGCATCATTAAAATGAAACAAGAAGCTCAGGAAGTTTCGCGTTTGCGTACACTTTTCAAAGGTCTCAAATTCTTTATAAACCGCGAAGTACCACGCGAACCTTTGGTCATTATTATACGATCCTTTGGTGGCAAAGTATCCTGGGATTCGTCTGTTTTTGCAGGTGCAACATATGATGAAAACGATGAAACAATAACTCATCAAATTATCGACAGACCCAGTTTAAGCGCACAATATATCTCTAGGGATTACATCCAACCGCAATGGCTATTTGATTGCGTCAATCAGCGTCAACTTATGCCAACTAACAAATATTTTCTAGGCGAAAGTCTACCGCCCCATCTATCGCCATTTGTTGATGCCAAACGCGAGGCTTATATACCTCCAGAAGAAAAGGCGTTGTATGATTCTTCGCTGATCGAAACGCATGGTAAGATACGGAATTTGTATATATTTGAGTTTCGAATTTAATCATATTTTAAACAAAATAATTTGTCTGCCTCTTTATACAGCTCAAAGTGATGATGAATCCGATGATGCATCGGATGAAAAAAAAGAGGAAATTGAACAGGAGCTGCTCGATGAAAAATTACAACGCGCCTATCAACAGGAAACTGCGGAATATAAGAAATATGGTGGACCCGACGGTGTCAATGAAGACAAGGAAGATACGTTAACCGAAGAGGAAGAAGAGCATCTTGAAAGTAATGAAGATGAAGACGAGGAAGAGGTTGATGAGAAAACGAATCGACTGCAACAGGAGGTATGTTATCTAATTAACATATTTGCATCTGCATTTATATTATACATTTAAAATTTTGTTCGCTTTCAGAAAGTGAAAATGTCCGTGCAATCGGGCAAAGTGCACAAAGTTAATAAACGGCAGCTTTACAAGGCCGAAGTGGATGAGCATCGTCTGCAGGCACGCATGGTTAAACCACGTCATCGCAATCTCTTCCGTAAACTGATTCGCGATAAACAGTCGAAGGAGAAAGAAGAGTGGCTGCTTCGAAAGAAACGCCGCAACATCGATGCCAATGAAAAGGAAGCCAAAAAAAAGAGAAAGTGGGAAGCGCAAAAAACTGCATGTGCTGCAGCTGTATCCGCATCTAAATAAAAGGCTCAGTCTGACCAGTGGTATTCCAGTTTAACAAGTGTTTTCTTGCTCCTAAGAATTAGTTTATACCTCAAAAATAAATCGACTCTAACAATAATGAATTTGTTTACTTTGAAAATATATGATTTTCAAATAATTTTTTACTACAGAAAGACCCCAGACTTACTACTTAAACATATTCTTGATCCGAATCAACAGCCGGGTTAATTGAATATGTTTGCCTTTCCCCTATTTTAATCCAAATTAGTTTGTTTTTAATTTATTTTCTCGAATTAAATTGAATACATATTCGGTTTGAGCTATACGGCTGAAACTTACATAATTTGAATT
The DNA here is from genome assembly GCA_037044475.1 of Zaprionus obscuricornis. Lineage (NCBI taxonomy): Eukaryota > Metazoa > Arthropoda > Insecta > Diptera > Drosophilidae > Zaprionus > Zaprionus obscuricornis. The sequence continues at coordinate 9,010 of JBAMBR010002591.1, read as the reverse complement.
TATTGAGGACGTAAACGTATCAGTAAAATTTATTTAAAAATACACATCAAATATAAACTTTAGGAATGATCGATAATAAATTAACTCTTTGTATGATAGGATTCAATAATTATCACCATATTCCACCAAAAAGTATGTATGTATTATATTATATATATAGTTTATTACATTAGTAAAGGTATTTGCGTGAATCATTTAGTCTTCAAATAAGGACAAATTTGACTTCTGCGATAGCGTGCTGTTTGATGTTTGGCTTCAAAACGACTGTAATAAACTACATATGTATGTATGTACATATATCAAATAATATCCTGGATCAACTTAACACCAATGAGCTTGCATGTGAAGATAATGTGAGTATTTTAAGAAAAGCAAAAAGTTTTAACATCTACATTTAAAAATACTTTCGAAAGGTAGCACTAGATAGAAAAAATTGGTCGGACTAATTAAACTCAATGACTAGTGATGACTGAAGCATTAAAAGGTCACTTTCCTCTCACCATGACATACGAATGATTTACAAACACTGAAACACGAGATGGCTTCTGACCGGGCGCACTATGAGAAGTGAAGAAAATAAATGAAAAAGAAAAAAATGTATAGGGGAGGGTTAGTCAAGAAAAAACAGAGAACGAATGGTTAATATTTCAAAAATGAAGCCATATTATATTAAATGAAAGTTCGTTGATTTCAGTCAGTCATTTGACCGGGTAAAATTTCAAAATTCGGCATTGCGCTTCCGAGTAAAATGGTAAAGTGCTTTTTCTATGGATTCATTACAAAATTTCTTTTGTACAAAACATCAATTATGACCACCGAATAAATTGTTTATTAATTAGCAATTTATGTTATTATTTTATTCATTATACTGACTGGCCGGCTGTGTTGGTCGAGTGGGTAAACATGTATCCCCTAATCAACACAGTCGGTGGGTTCGATTCCCACGCAGGTCTGGAAATGTCATACGAAAAAGAAAGATTTTTCGTCATTTACTTATCTCCTCGCATGAATACACGAGGTTAGGTTACTTATATTATATAGCGTAAACTGTGTTGTTAAGATACTAATATTGAATGTATGGGTTCAGCACTTAATAAATAAATATTTTTAAATTATACTGACTTTCATTATAAAAAAAAATGTATAACAACTGTTACGTGTTACCGTTTCTATGATATGCAATTAAATAGCGACAGTATAGGCCTGTTCAAATTAAAAACACAGTAAAAGCAACGTGTGGAAATTCAATACACTACATTTTTTAGTTACTGAAATTATGCTACAAATAAGCGAAAAAACATAATTAAGGCGATATAATACTGAGCAAATGCACTGCTGTACTACATTCCATACTACAGACCATTGTGACGCGAGCGCCTCCAACGCTCAACTGTTGTTGTTGCCGACGTCACAGCTGCGACAACAAGCGCCCGAAGGACGTCTGCGGCAGCCGCCGTAACTAAGAGGCTCGCCACCTGGCGGCCTCAGTAGATTTTAAGTTAAAAAAATTGTAAGCGGGAGAGAGAGAGCGTAAGAGATCGGCAAACTCACCACGAGCTTTCGCTGTGGTGAGTGCCAAAAAGGGCTTCGTGGAGAACGCGCAAGCCGGTAGCAACGAGAAAGAGCCGTTGTACCCCGAAACGGAATTGCGTATTTCGAAGCGAACGGCGCGCGCGAGATACAGTCCCGACAAGCGAGGTCGGTTAAGAACGCACGCGACTGAGAAAGTGCAGCTGAGCCTGCACAGTGGGACTTGATCGGTCGAAAAATAAAATAAAATTAAATTAAATTAAATAAAATACTCAATCGACTGCGAGAGATCCTGGTTTGGATTTTTGAATAAAGAGGTAAAAAAAGAGGAAAAAAAAAAGAAGACAGGACCGCCGTAGTCGAAAATAATTTAATAAATATAATTAGCTAGGGCTGGACGCCGAGGGAAGAGTCGATGAACTCCGCAAGAGATTAGCTGCCTTCATCAAGGGGGGCAAACACAGTCCGGTTATCTGGAATAAAATATCCGAGTGGGAGGCCCGGTTCTCACGAGGAGCGGAGGTGACTGCTGCCACGCCAGGGCTATCGAGCTCTGGCCCCAACGTTCTGCTGCCCCCGGACTACTCCCCTGGGGGTAGAGTGCGTGCCGCAAGCGCACTCAGGACACCCGTCGGAGCAACAGGAAGTACGTGGAGTACTCAACAATCGACCCTCTTGGTACCGGAGAGCACGCGTGCCTGTCTCATACCGGAGCAGGTACGCAAGTGGGGCATATTTGGGCATTCGCTTCGATGGCAAGGAGGACCCACTGGCCTTCATCGAGGAGCTGAAGGAGCAAGCGGTATCCTACGGCATCGATTTGGACCGCCAACCCAGGGCAATGAGCGACGTGGGACACGTTCCAGAGGGAATTTCTGGAATTTTTCCTGCCCCCTCAATACTTCGACAGGCTCGAGGACGAGATCCGTGCTCGCGTGCAGTGTCCGGGCGAGTCATTTAAAGACTTCGTACTGGACATGAGGACCCTTATGTACCACGCTGGGTACCGATCGGAGCAGGAGCTACGGCGCATCTACGAAAACTCCGCGCCTGAATACCGCCTCCACATCCGACGAGGCGATTTCTCGAGCCTTTCGCAGCTTCGAGGTTCCAGTAGTCCCGCCGAGGTGACGACAAAGGAACATCCCTTAACATGACGAACCCCTTCCGTACACAGCACCCCTCCACGCCCCCACCACGGCCTGAACGAGCACAGGATCACGCAGCCCGAGAACGCCGAGGAATGGGAATTCGCACTCGCTCGTGCTTCGGATGTGGTCAGGAGGGCCACTTCGCGAAGGAGTGTCCGTCGCGAGTCAGGCAAGGAAAGCCGGGAGGAAACCGGCTTCAGGTGGCGGGAAATGGGCAACGGCCTCGTCTGGATCGGGAGCTGACGGGCGCCGTACGGAGCAACTCCCAGACCTAGTTTATCCCCTCAAGGTGTACGAAGGCCGGATCATCGCTACCATATGCATCGGGCAGCGGATGATTACGGCGACAGTCGACACGCGGGGGCGACGCGGAGCTTCATAAGTGCAGAGCTCGCTGGAACAATCGCCTCGGAAGGCGAGACAGTAGAGGCAGACGCCAGGATTAGATTGGCGGATGGGTCTGTTCGAGGGGCTGCAAGGGGTGTCGCACATCGCCGAACACCACATCATCATGAAAGATGACAAGCCGCTCAAACAAAGGTACTATCCAAAGAACACAGCGATGCAGCAGGTAATAGACGAGCAGGTGGATGAGCTCATCCGAGCTGGGGCGATCGAGCCGTCTCGGAGTCCGCACAGCGCGCCAATAGTTCTTGTGAAGAAGAAGACTGGCGAATGGCGGATGTGTATTGACTACCGTCAGCTCAACGCTCATTCAGTTCCAGACGCGTACCCCGTTCCCAGGATAAACCACATCTTGGAGCTCCTGAGGCACGTTAGGTTCATCTCGACGTTGGACCTCAAGCATGGATACTGGCAGATACCTGTAGCTGTTGGCAGTCGCGAGTGCACTGCGTTCACCGTGCCCGGACGTGGACTGTTTCAATGGCGAGTCATGCCATTCGGACTGCACTCGGCCTGCGCTACATTTCAGAGGGCGTTGGATACCGTCATAGGACCGGATATGGAGCCCCACGCATTCGCATACCTGGATGACATAGTCGTCATCGGCGAGACCGCAGAGCAACATGTGGCTAATTTGAGGGAAGTATTCCGGAGGTTAAGATCGGCGAACCTGAAGATAAACCGAAAGAAATGTTCTTTCGAAAGGAGCTCGTTTATCTAGGACATGTGGTCAGTAGCGAAGGGATTCGCACCGACCCTGCGAATGTGGAAGCGATCAGGTGTTTGAAGCCACCCTCAAATTGTAAGGAATTGCGGCAATGCCTAGGCATGGCATCCTGGTACCGGCGATTCGTGCCGAACTTCGCCACCCTCGTTCAGCCGATGACGGCACTGTTGAAGAAAGGCAAAAGGTGGTCTTGGGGAGAAAACCAACAGGGAGCCCTGGACGCCCTCAAGGACAAGATGACGTCGGCACCAGTCCTTGCTTATCCGGATTTCACAGAGAAATTCACGGTCCAGACGGATGCAAGCGATCACGGCCTGGGCGCAGTATTGACCCAACAAATCGACGGAGAGGAGCGGGTGATAGCTTATGCCAGTCGGAAGCTGATAAAGGCGGAGGAGAACTACTCGGCAACGGAGAAGGAGTGCCTCGCCGTAGTATGGTCGATTCGGAAGATGAGATGCTACCTGGAAGGCTACCGTTTCGAGGTAGTCACCGACTATTTGGCGCTGAAATGGCTGAATTCTATCGAGAGTCCATCCGGAAGGATTGCTCGATGGGCTCTAGAAATACAGCAATTTCAATTCGACGTGCGGTACCGTCGAGGGAAGCTCAACGTGGTCGCCGACGCGCTATCCCGGCAACCCCAGGAGTCCTTGCAATTAGCAAGAGCGGAGGAGCGGCCTTGTAAGTGGATCGCCACACTTCGAGGGAAAATCGAGAAGGAGCTCGGCGTTGCAGCACACGGCGCCTTATTGTCCCCAGGAGAACCCGACAGAAAGGACCAACAGAACGGTGAAGACGATGATAGCACAATATGTCTCGGGGCACCAGAGCTCATGGGATGAGCTGCTGCCAGAGATATCGTCGGCTATCAACACCAGCGTCGCCGACTCAACGGGATTCTCACCAGAGTTCTTGATGCAGGGGAGGGAACCACGTTTGCCGGCCTCCCTGTATCACGAGACGACGCCAGAGTCGGCTAGCATCCCCCAGACGCCGACGGAGAGGGCAAAGAAGCTGAAAGAGGTCTTCGACATCGCCCGAGCCAACATGCAGCGCGTCTGTCGCGACCAAGGAAGGCACCACAACCTCCGCCGTAGAGAGTGGCGGCCCACCCTGCGCTCCGCAGTACTCGTGAGGACGCATCAGTTGTCTAACGCAGGCGAAGGTTTTGCGGCCAAGCTCGGTGGGAAGTACGAAGGACCATTCATAGTGCAGAGTTTCATCTCTCCCAATATCGTACCACTGGTGAGTGAGGGAGAGAAGAAGAGCAAAGTGGCCAACGTTGGTCCACTGAAACCTTACCACCGGCACGAAGACGACGCTGGCGATGATGAGGAAGTCGAGGCGATTACGGAAGTGTCCACCTCTCTATCCGGAAGAAAGGGGGGGTGTGACGCGAGCGCCTCCAACGCTCAACTGTTGTCGTTGCCGACGTCACAGCTGCGACAACAAGCGCCCGAAGGACGTCTGCGGCAGCCGCCGTAACTAAGAGGCTCGCCACCTGGCGGCCTCAGTAGATTTTAAGTTAGAAAAATTGTAAGCGGGAAAGAGAGAGCGTAAGAGATCGGCAACTCACCACGAGCTTTCGCTGTGGTGAGTGCCAAAAAGGGCTTCGTGGAGAACGCGCAAGCCGACGCTCGGTCTCTAGTGTTTGAGTGCCCAAAGAAGACGCACGCGTGAAGTGGACAATTTATAGAAAAAGAAGGAAAGAAATAAAAATAGAGTAAATTTGTAAGTGTAAACCTAACCTTAGACAGCGTATGATAGGTGTCAGAGGCGAAGGCTTGGTTCCTAGCGCCTAAGTGTTCTGACTTAGGTAGGGAAGAGTAGACGCGAAGGCTTGGTTTCTACTGCCTAAGTGTTCTGACTTAGATAGGGAAGGGTAGACGGCGTGGACGAGACGTGGGCCCTTACCTGTCGAGGCACCAACGAGGGGAGAGAATAACGCCTTGGCGGCAGAGGGTATTGTGTGAGTCGTAGCGGACGGTGCAAGTTAGGGTAGTCCCGAGGTGCCTAATGTCGCTGGCGTCTCGGCGACTTACAAATTCTCTTGTAAGGCGGCCCTAATCAGACTGAGACTTCTTTACACCATCTTATATAGCTTCTTAACAATAACCAACTAAAAATGCATAGATAACTTAGTTAGTTGGTAATGTTGTACTTGTCTGTAGCATACTTTCAGTAACTGAAATTTATAAAAAAAATTTTGATTTACATACTGTGATTTTACTGTGTTTTTAATTTGAACAGGCCTTTTAAGAGGTACCATCCACAGGACCTTCCAACGAGGTCCCTAGTATAATTTTGTTAACTAATAGGTAGATTTAGATATAATAATAGATATAGATACATCATAATATGATTAATTGTTATTAGTTTTATAGGGCACTTTTTTTTATTATTCAATAAGTGGAGAAACAGTACAGCAGAAAAATTACTTTAACAACACATGAATGAAAATTAGAAAATGCCAAGCCCTAAACATCCGTACAGTCGTTTTAGTGGACGGACAGGTAGTAGACGTCTTGCGAGTCGGCTCTGATGTCTCAGCAGTCTGTCGCTGTATCGGCTGGTGTGACAATCGATCTGCTCCTAGATTGTGAAGACTTTCATGTCCCTGTGTATGGTGGAGCCACGTACATATCAGGGGCAGTTTGTTATTTGCCTAAGTGCTCGGCTTTGCAGAGTTTGGATGCGCTTATAGTTAGATTTAGCCGCAATTCCCCATATCGGAATGCCGTATAGCCATATTGGCGCAATGCAATGGACATAGACAGCCCTGTTAGCCCTAAGTGTCATGGTACTTCGTTTATTAGCCATCGCAGTTGTTGCATCATTTGGCCACACTTTTTCTTCGTGTCTATGAGGTGTGGTCCAAAAGTAAGGCGTTTATCCAATGTAATTCCTGTAATAATGAATGAGGGTTTTGGCTGCCTTCGGTTGTTCCAAAGTAACTCCTTCCAGCTGGATAGGGGGCGTAGTTGGTAACAGCCTCTTCAGCGTGGGTTGACAGTTTTCAGGGGATTGATTTTTAAATTCCATCTCCTGCACCAATCAGCCAGAGTGAATAAATACGCCTGTATTCCGTTAGCGGCTTCTACGTGGTTCTTAGAATTGTACAGAACAGCCACGTCGTCTGCGTATGTGGCAATTAATGCCTTTGAGGGAAATTCCATACAGTCGTCATTGGGCGTAGGTATATCTGCTGTGTAAAGAGAGTATAACAGAGGCCCAAGCACACTGCCTTGCGGCACCCCTGCTCTCATTGTGAAAACTGCCGAGTGTATGTCCCTGATCCTGACTTTGAATACTCGACCTTCCAGGTATGATCTGATAAGACCATCGTATGGTGCTGGTAGTAGATTTTTTATCTTGCATAGCAAGCCATCGTGCCAGACTCTGTCAAAGGCCTGCTGCATATCTATTCAGTCTATGCAGGTATCTTGTTTCCACAGACAGATATGGCTTCTGCTAATTGTCTTCCTCTTGGCGAGTTGTATGTATCACCCCACAACCAGTGACGCGCATTCCAATCACCGCCTATGAGGTATCTTTGTCCACAGCCGCGTAGTAAATTGGTAAACTGACTTTCCTCTATTCTGTTTCTTGGAGGGCAGTAGGTGGCGCTAAATTCAAAGTTACCTAGTCCTGACATTTGAATTGCTTCCGTTTTAACGACTTGTTGTGGAAAATGACGGAGAGAGCTCATTACTAGTACCGCTGCCCCACCAACGCCATAATTATGATGGGTAGGTTTATATGCTGGATAGAAAGTATATATATCTCCTCGGCTAAGCCTGATCTCCCTTAAGAGAAGAATGTCAATGCTGTTGTTGTGCGCAAAGAGTTCGACTTCTCTGACTTTCCCTAAAATGACATTAACATTCGAGATCAGGATCTTTAATGGGTTCATTGTGAGGCTGCAACGTTATCATGGTCCTGGAGAGTCATAGCATCCCCAGACCTATGCTTTAATATATCTGACATTCTACATACCATACTTTCAAGGCATTTGCATTTGCTCTAGTTTCTGCTGCTGTAGCCACATGAGGAATTGCTGCTGCTGCTGTTGTTGCCATTCCATAAATTGCTGTTGTTGTTGCCTGAAGGTCAGGTGGGGTCTGCTTCTGTACAGCATTATTATTAGAGTTTAGTGTCCTAAGCTGGGCTTGTAGCCGACGCTCCATTGCTATTTCCATTGCTATTTCTGACTATTATAGCATAGGACAATCCTCCATTAATAACTCTGGGTGTATTAGGCAGTTATGTCTTTTGGATTGGTTGTTGCTGTAGGTGTTTCTGTTTTGGTAGGTGTTGGTTAGTTTGGTTTTTATCCCTTTTGCTCTGGGTAGTCGGCGTCGAGTGTAACTTTTGCTTTTTGTATGTGCCCATTGATTTTCGAAGGTACTGCTTGTACCACTGGCATCCTTTATAGCTTGCCATATGGCTCTCGCCACAGTGAATGCAGGTAGGCTGTTGGTCTTGGGGACTTATGCAGAGTTTGGTCGGATGGCTTTCTCCACATCGTGCACAGTTGGGCTGACGTCGGCAGTATTTGGCTGTGTGGCCATATTCCTGGCAGCGATTGCAATGGGCGATTTCCGTTGATTTGCGCATCCTTTCAATTTTGACTTTTTGTCGGCAGAGAGTTTTAATATTGTAAATTTCATTAATATGTGTACATGGTTTTATATTAATGAAAAATATATTTATACCTTCATCCCGGTTGCGCCTTGATCTTGGATTATGTACCTGCAGGGCATCAAATACATTATTTTTGAAATTTGCAATGATGTCGTGAGTTAAGGTGCTATGATGGAGCCCCCTGACTACGACTCTGTGTAGTTTTTCTTCCTTCATTTGGTATGTATGGAATGAATTCCTGTGCTATCCATGTAATTTACAATGGCTCTATAGGTGTCACTGTTTTTAGGGAATATAATTTTAATTTAAGGTCCGTTGGGGAAGGTCTGGAGGTTGATGACGTTTGAGCCTTCTTCTAACTCTTTTTTTTTTTTCTTACTGTTTGTTTTATATTTTGAATTTCCTCTTACGGGATTAACAAAATGTGTTTAAATCTTAAAAATACTATAATATTCTAACAGTTTCTTAAACTGTATTTATGTTAGGCGGTCCTAATAATTATCGCTGGATGGGACGGTCGTTACGACGAAGGCGGGAACGGCTGCATACT
>JBAMBR010002589.1:0-11257 GCA_037044475.1 Zaprionus obscuricornis | reverse complement strand
TAACATCAACAATAACAATAACAACTACAAAAACAACAAATTGGAAACATGCCAAATAACAATAGCCACTGACACGCCCTATTTCGTGTCGCAGTTAAACTTTATTACCATCTTTGGCTAACAATGCTAATGAGGATCCGTGTTCAAGTTGTTACAAAAACTTTGAAAATATCGATTTGAGAATTTGTATGTATGTGTTGTGTATGTAAGTGAGTGTGTGGATGCTACACAAAAAGACTAAAATAATATAATTATAAAGTGTAATAGAATTTTATAAGAGAATAGATGCATTTAAATTAATTTTTTTTCACTTTTTATACCTTTGAAGATAAATTTTGGATTGGAGTTTGCAACGTTCCTCAAAATGCATTGCAGATCCAACATAGTAACATAGTATATAGTATATATGGTATAGACCCAACATAGTAATCGGCTGAAAATTTAGTTTTTGTATGAAAAGTTTTTTTTAAAACTGTATACTCATACTCCCTATACCCATAAGCAGTATACAAGTCGGAAAATGGTTTTTCTTTTTTTTGTTATTTTTTTTTTTAAGCTATCCGGCTGAAACTTACAGGATTTGAGTTTAGTAACGACTTACACGCCTCATATAAATTTTGTACAAATCTGACCACACTATATCAAATATGTAGCTGCCATAGGAACAATTGGAAAAATTTTATTTTCTTCTAATCCTGCAATGGTATGAAATTTTTGGCCCGCCGAAGATAACTTTGCTTTCTTGTTGATTCTACTTCATATAATTATTTACAAAGTTTCTTAAGTATCATATAAAAGTACAAATCCAACAAGTTATAAAATTGTGCCGTCAATAATAATACAACTATCTGGTTGTTGGGGATACTTATTTTGGGGATACTTATGCTTAATATTTAATGAATTTACTACTGAAATAGTATGTAAAATATTTATCCGCCAACTAATTCCAATTAAACGGATATTTATAAAAATTATAAATGCGTAATAATCTTAAATATAAATCTTCAGCCAAAGCAGATCCCAATAATGAAAAAAAAAAACATCTAAAAATCAATTGAGCTTCGGTATGCTAGAAGACTGCAAAGTAGTTCATAGGTCGTTCCCACAAATTGCCTGTGAATGTTACTGACCTGGTTTTGACACTTGAGGTCAAAATAGTTTGCCTATCTTCCTATCAATGGGCCCTAATCAAACGAGGACCTTTATCTGGCCATCAGGCGATCAATGTGTAAGCGTTTCATGCGATTTCTTAAAAGAAATTCTAAATATATTGTGTATTCTTTTATTCATTCTCTTTTTTTCTGTTCAGTGCCTTTCATTATAAAAGCAATACTTATTTTTTCTTGTGTGCATAAAACATAATATCAAACATACAAGCATTTATAGAGCCCATAAAATATAGTTTCACATCGAGCTCCTATCATTATGTACATATGATGTGTATGTGTGTTTTTATATTTAATGTTATGCTGAGTTATCGGAGGGTTAACGCTTTTTAGATGTTTTTTTTTTTCATTATTGGGATCTGCTTTGGCTGAAGATTTATATTTAAGATTATTACGCATTTATAATTTTTATAAATATCCGTTTAATTGGAATTAGTTGGCGGATAAATATTTTACATACTATTTCAGTAGTAAATTCATTAAATATTAAGCATAAGTATCCCCAAAATAAGTATCCCCAACAACCAGATAGTTGTATTATTATTGACGGCACAATTTTATAACTTGTTGGATTTGTACTTTTATATGATACTTAAGAAACTTTGTAAATAATTATATGAAGTAGAATCAACAAGAAAGCAAAGTTATCTTCGGCGGGCCAAAAATTTCATACCATTGCAGGATTAGAAGAAAATAAAATTTTTCCAATTGTTCCTATGGCAGCTACATATTTGATATAGTGTGGTCAGATTTGTACAAAATTTATATGAGGCGTGTAAGTCGTTACTAAACTCAAATCCTGTAAGTTTCAGCCGGATAGCTTAAAAAAAAAAATAACAAAAAAAAGAAAAACCATTTTCCGACTTGTATACTGCTTATGGGTATAGGGAGTATGAGTATACAGTTTTAAAAAAAACTTTTCATACAAAAACTAAATTTTCAGCCGATTACTATGTTGGGTCTATACCATATATACTATATACTATGTTACTATGTTGGATCTGCAATGCATTTTGAGGAACGTTGCAAACTCCAATCCAAAATTTATCTTCAAAGGTATAAAAAGTGAAAAAAAATTAATTTAAATGCATCTATTCTCTTATAAAATTCTATTACACTTTATAATTATATTATTTTAGTCTTTTTGTGTAGCATCCACACACTCACTTACATACACAACACATACATACAAATTCTCAAATCGATATTTTCAAAGTTTTTGTAACAACTTGAACACGGATCCTCATTAGCATTGTTAGCCAAAGATGGTAATAAAGTTTAACTGCGACACGAAATAGGGCGTGTCAGTGGCTATTGTTATTTGGCATGTTTCCAATTTGTTGTTTTTGTAGTTGTTATTGTTATTGTTGATGTTAGAGAGTTTATTGATTTTTTATTGAGCGTAAATAGAAGAATATACGACCATAAAACAGTCAGTAGGCGGGTAAGAAATTTATAGGCCGCTTAGATTTTCATTTCATTGTTTAATGAATCAATTTAGTTATGAAAGATTTTAATAAAGTTACAAAACTACGCAAAAGACACAACAATGCAAAAGCTTTTAAGCCAGGCAGCTGTCCAGTTAACTTAGAACACATGTCCTCCGGGAATATTTATATTTAAAATTATGCTGCATGGCGAACATTTGATTATATATTTCATTTGCTTAGAAAAAAAAACAACTTTATGTAAATGCTCTTGGCCATCTGGCAAAAACAAGATAACTTTGTTAGTTATATTTCACGTATGTACAGATACTTATATAAAAATTATATATAAAAGTTACATAGATAATAATAATGTAACATATTAACTTTGATTTAGACACAAAACAAGAGGATGCATTTTTATACAAGTTGTTTTTTTTCTAAGCAAATGAAATATATAATCAAATGTTCGCCATGCAGCATAATTTTAAATATAAATATTCCCGGAGGACATGTGTTCTAAGTTAACTGGACAGCTGCCTGGCTTAAAAGCTTTTGCATTGTTGTGTCTTTTGCGTAGTTTTGTAACTTTATTAAAATCTTTCATAACTAAATTGATTCATTAAACAATGAAATGAAAATCTAAGCGGCCTATAAATTTCTTACCCGCCTACTGACTGTTTTATGGTCGTATATTCTTCTATTTACGCTCAATAAAAAATCAATAAACTCTCTAACATCAACAATAACAATAACAACTACAAAAACAACAAATTAGAAACATGCCAAATAACAATAGCCACTGACACGCCCTATTTCGTGTCGCAGTTAAACTTTATTACCATCTTTGGCTAACAATGCTAATGAGGATCCGTGTTCAAGTTGTTACAAAAACTTTGAAAATATCGATTTGAGAATTTGTATGTATGTGTTGTGTATGTAAGTGAGTGTGTGGATGCTACACAAAAAGACTAAAATAATATAATTATAAAGTGTAATAGAATTTTATAAGAGAATAGATGCATTTAAATTAATTTTTTTTCACTTTTTATACCTTTGAAGATAAATTTTGGATTGGAGTTTGCAACGTTCCTCAAAATGCATTGCAGATCCAACATAGTAACATAGTATATAGTATATATGGTATAGACCCAACATAGTAATCGGCTGAAAATTTAGTTTTTGTATGAAAAGTTTTTTTTAAAACTGTATACTCATACTCCCTATACCCATAAGCAGTATACAAGTCGGAAAATGGTTTTTCTTTTTTTTGTTATTTTTTTTTTTAAGCTATCCGGCTGAAACTTACAGGATTTGAGTTTAGTAACGACTTACACGCCTCATATAAATTTTGTACAAATCTGACCACACTATATCAAATATGTAGCTGCCATAGGAACAATTGGAAAAATTTTATTTTCTTCTAATCCTGCAATGGTATGAAATTTTTGGCCCGCCGAAGATAACTTTGCTTTCTTGTTGATTCTACTTCATATAATTATTTACAAAGTTTCTTAAGTATCATATAAAAGTACAAATCCAACAAGTTATAAAATTGTGCCGTCAATAATAATACAACTATCTGGTTGTTGGGGATACTTATTTTGGGGATACTTATGCTTAATATTTAATGAATTTACTACTGAAATAGTATGTAAAATATTTATCCGCCAACTAATTCCAATTAAACGGATATTTATAAAAATTATAAATGCGTAATAATCTTAAATATAAATCTTCAGCCAAAGCAGATCCCAATAATGAAAAAAAAAAACATCTAAAAAGCGTTAACCCTCCGATAACTCAGCATAACATTAAATATAAAAACACACATACACATCATATGTACATAATGATAGGAGCTCGATGTGAAACTATATTTTATGGGCTCTATAAATGCTTGTATGTTTGATATTATGTTTTATGCACACAAGAAAAAATAAGTATTGCTTTTATAATGAAAGGCACTGAACAGAAAAAAAGAGAATGAATAAAAGAATACACAATATATTTAGAATTTCTTTTAAGAAATCGCATGAAACGCTTACACATTGATCGCCTGATGGCCAGATAAAGGTCCTCGTTTGATTAGGGCCCATTGATAGGAAGATAGGCAAACTATTTTGACCTCAAGTGTCAAAACCAGGTCAGTAACATTCACAGGCAATTTGTGGGAACGACCTATGAACTACTTTGCAGTCTTCTAGCATACCGAAGCTCAATTGATTTACTCAAACCATTGTGTAACAGAGATAATAAACCAACTAAATAAAAGATATTCCTGCAAAATATATTGAACAAGAGAAAAACGAAATGTTTGATGCACCAAAGCTTGAGAAGCTCTATTTGCTGATACATTAAGATGAAAATTATAATTTAACAGATTCAAATGTATTAATTTTTCTCTCTTTTGTATGCGTATGTATGAATTTATCTTTATTGGTAGAGTATACAAATTTTGTTTACGTGCATAAATTACAAATAATAAAATATATATGTATGGATATGAAACTCAAGAAGTTTGGGACCACAGGGCATTCACATTTTAATGATGAAATTAAATTGTATTTTTACCCCACAGAAAATGTTCTATTGTACTAAAATCAAATTAAAGTTTTTGGGCACTACTGTCCAACAGTAAAACTCTCCAAGTGGCTAACTGCCCAGATTTGCCAGGTATTCTGACGCAACGCGATGTATAGAACTATATATTTTCAGCACATTTTGCATTATTCTCCCCTCGCATATTTGAGTCTGCATAGGCAAGATTAAGTTGGTAAGTGCTAACAAAATTAACATTAAAATAGAGAGGGCAGATATGTGAGCGAGAAAGCCAATTGCACTTAACGAAAAATAGGCACACGCAATGAGACTGTAGACATATGTAAATACTGTGTATGCAAATAATCAAATGGTCAAAGCGACCGAGATCTTTATCACGAAGCAGTGGTCCAGTAGCAAAACTGACCCAAGGTAGGTCAGCATAGAAAGCGATACATTTTGATTAAGGTTTTATGTAATTCAAATCTTTTAAATAGACATATACAAAAAATTCCGAAAGTATTTATGACAGCATTAAAATATTGTTTAAGACCTAAAATAAACTTTTAATTTAATGAAATATTTAAATGTTTTTATTTTCTTAATCGAACAAACAAATCAAAACACATCATTTGGAGATTTTGAATCGATATAAATATTTAAATCAAAATAACTGTCATAAACATTTCGAAATTTATTGTAAATTTATTTGTTAACATTTTTTTTTCTCAGAACAGTTTCACCGTATGCCACTGTCAACATTTCAAGTGTTTCGGAGCACTTAATTTTATTTTTTACACAAAATTTGAAGCAAATCCTTTGATCCATATTTTTCGATAGCATAAAATCGCCGAGCACGCAAAACAACTTGTAACCTTTACGCCTCTCACAACCAAACAAAAAAGGGGATTCAATTGAACCTTGGTACAAATGTTGGGGAAGAGTGTACCAAAACAAAAAAAAATCGATAATCGAAAATATGTTGCCCGCGAAATTTGAACCTTACACCTTACTTTTTGAACACACCTCGTATGTATATGTCTGTGTCTATTTCTGTCAGTTTTCAGGGGAGTTTCCCTATTTTAACTTTGTTAGCCTATTTTATTTCACCACAAATTTTGTAGAAAAGGAATGACTAGTATTTAGGTTTCAACAATTCCCCCTATTTTTATCATTTTATGTTAAATATGTATATATTGAAATAATACCCAAATTTCGATAAAACTGGAATCCAATTTTTTTTTTTTTATTGTTTATATGTTTATTGCCTCAAATCGTTTTTTATATTTGTCACAATAAGGGTTTGTCATTAAAAACTTAAAAAGTTGGGTTTCAAACCAAAACGTGCATAAATGGATACATTGCAATTTTCAGTATTTGATAAAATATTTATATGGAGTTTATAAAACATATTTCTACATTCTAATAATAATAAAGAGTAGAATAAAAAAATCATATTGATCGATACATTTTAACAGATTTTACAGGTATAAATGCTCAAAAGTAGTAAACATGTATCCACTTCTGCTCGCCTCTGTAAACATTTAAATTTATTTACAGAATAAATCTTTCTGTTTACCATTTTAAGTGCCAAACTCGTAAATCCAGTATCTTTTACACCAGAGTCAAATCGGCTATATGATATGAGCTTCAACTATATTTATATCCTCGAAAATATTTCGGTTATTTCATATTCTGATTTTTATACTCGGTGCCCATTGGGTGCCAAGAGTTATTGAGTTTGTGACAGCAGCAAATGTATGTAACACCCATAAGGAGGCGTGTCCGACCCCATAAAGTATATATATTCTGGACTCAGGATCAATAGCCGAGTCGATTGGAGCATGTCCGTCTGTCCGTCTGTACGTCCGTATGAACACACAGATCTCGGAGACTATAAGAGCTCGAGTGCTTGTATTAGTTGCAGGCAGATCAAGTTTATTTTGAATTTTTGCCACGCCCCCCACCGCCTCCACAAATCGATAAAAACCATTCTAAGGACACCCAGCCAAGCTACATAAATAAATAAATAAATATATATATAATATATCTTTGGGCACCGAGTATAATATAGTCGAGCAAACTCGACTATAGCTTTCTTACTTGTTTAAGTTTTGGAAATGAACAGAGTATTTTGGAATAGTTTAAAGATTTTGAGTCATTCCAATTTTACTTTATTTGCTCTTTATTTATGTATTGTAAAAAGTTTAAGAAATAGATAACTAGAACTTGACTTATACTATAGAAAATAAAGTGATATATTTGCTTTGACCTGTTTTTATGTTTTTATTTATATATACGAGGAAAACAACGATTTAATATAGAAATGGACATGCAATATAATAAAAGGCTTTGGAAATTACAGTTACAGAGATCAATATTCAATATTAGTAGAGTTAAGTTTTTTCTGCAAGCTTGAAAAGTTTATTTTACTGTTATAAGTTGGGCTCCAGTGTTCAAGTCGTTGCGATTTCACAATCAATGGAAATCAAGAAAACATTTAAATTGAGTGGGCTCTGATGCGATAAAGATAAATATAAATATAAACACAAAGATGATGAAATTGTTTGATTAATGGAAACTACGCGGGACATTAAGCAAGTTTATTAAGTAATCACAGATAGTGTTGCAGATAAGCATATATTGTGATTAGTAAAATTCTCTATATTGTAAAACAATAAATATTTCTAATTCTTTGTTCAGCTTTTAGTATATTAAAAAAATTATATTTTTTATATTTTTAAGAAGTTTTGCTCTTCATTTGCCAGCTGCGTGGATTTCTTGGGTGTTGGTAAACTTCCATCAATCTGCTATTTAAAGACAATTTAAAGACTTTGAAACCCATACACACTGCCAAAAACAAATAAACAAACAAAAGAGCTACTGCTGCTCTTGAGGCTATTGGAGGCGGCTGCGTGGAGCCTACGCATTAAGACCAAACAACAACAACATATTAATTAATTTCATTGAATTTAATTTCTTATACACTTCTCTGTCTCTCTCTCTCTCTTTTCTTCTCTCTGGCAAAACATGACAATATTTTTCTTTTCCTTCTATCCCCTAAACCTTTTACACTCCTATCCTCAAGTTTCGTGTCACACATTCAACCCACACATTTAGTGTGGGTTGAATTCGACGCGCCTCAACTTTAACAGCACTGAGCACAAGTTTAAGTCTTGGCTTAAGACTTGATATTATCGGTGCATGTGCATGCGTGGGCCGACAGATTTATTTACACACATTTATATTATATTATACATATATATATATATATATATATATATATATATACATATTATACTATACATATTATATTATACGTATATAGATATATATTATATATGTATTATATATAAGTATATATACATATTGTAAATTGTGCATGTGGCCATAATACGAACATAGTAAATTAAAAATGCAATCGGGTAATCCAAGCACGCCGTTGGCAATGCTATTGTAATTGATTAGGTGCTAAAAAATGTGCATGCGAAATATATGCGATTATATATGTAGACACAGTTTTGTAGTCTATCACACTCGACTATAAAATACCCAGTAATATACTTCACTAGCAAAGACCACGATGGAAAAAGATGATTTACACTATTTTTTTTAGAACGAGTTAACTTGCTCTTGAATAAATTTGTCAATTGTTAATTGTAATACTTTTCAACAAGAACTGTTTATTACGGGGTATTAAAACCTAAACGCAAACAAAATATTGTTGGTGCATGTGGAAAAAGTGACCAAATTACAAAAAAAAAAAAAACAAGCAGGAAAGCTATAGTCAAGTACGCTCGACTATATAATACTCGGTGCCCAAAGATATATTATATATTTATATTTATATATTAATATAGCTCGTGCTGCGCACTCACAATTTAAGTTCATTTATTAACATTAATATATTTTCGTAAAATAATTAAGAATTATAAATTTTATTACATTTACTGCAGGTAAAAGAACTGTATACAGACTTTTGCGTGTGCCTAGTTTTGTAGAGTTTAGAGTTTTGTAAAATTAATTATGAAATATATGGAAATGTTAAACAATTCTGAAAAAATGTAATATTAAGGAGAATAAAATGTAGTTATGTTTAAAAAATATTACATAAAAATAGCTGAGAAATTGCGTTTGAAATTTAATTTTCATTTTTTTTCGGTGTATACAGATTTGTGCTGCTAAGTGTACAATAAAGTTAGTTCATAATTGAATTCACCTGTTGCCGTTGTGGCCATTTCCTTCTAATAACTCAGGTTCTATAAACACTAGAGATTTATAATTTTGAAGTGGACAATATAAAACACTAATATAAACAATACGGTATGGAAACAAAAACGTTATTAAGCAAATAGCCAGCAAAGCAATATCAACGAAATTTGTTTATATATAAACACACATACGATTTGTGGAGGCGGCTGGGGGGCCTGGCAAAAATCCAAAATAAACTTGATCTGCCTGCAACTAATACAAGCACTTTGCAAAACAAAATTAAGTCTCTAGCTCTCTTATAGTCTCCGAGATCTGTGTGTTCGTACGGACAGACGGACATGGTCCAATTGATCCTGAGTCAGAATATATATACTTTATGGGGTCGGCCACGCCTACTTATGAGTGTTTTGTTACATACATTTGCTGCTGTCACAAAGTCAATATACTCTTGGTACCCAATAGGCACCGAGTATAAAAATGTAGAAATTGAAATACACAAAAAGAGTCAACTAAGTATGTTCGGAAAATCAAGGTTGCACTAGAGCCACATAAGGAACGTGGTCAAGTAATGTGCCAAAGTTCACATCAAATGCATATCTCATACTTATAAGAATTTCATCACTAAACAGTTCAGCCCAGTATTACAATACAATTTCGTTTAAAATACTTGCATAATAATGTATATATATATATGTATACATATATATTTTTCCATTGCAATTAAGATCATGTCACAATGTATTATAACAATGTGTAGTACAACAAGCGCAAACAAATCTTACAATACTAATGTATCGTCATTGCTCTTTTTTCTTGTGTGTGAGCAATGATATCATTATAAAAAAAAAATAGTTTTTCCTAAATAATTAAAGCATTTCAAGAAAACTGTCTACTTTTCCTATTTATAACATATTTACTAGTCGAAAATCCAATTGGAAATTTGGAAATGATATTATTTCAGTTGGAAGAATCGAATTTAAGCACTTTATCTTAAAGCGATCAAAGCAATGTAATAACTTGTACATTGTTGCCAACTCTGATTCATATGGGACGACCACTCTATTTATATAGCTCTTAGGTAAGCGCACCGGTTTGCATTTAATATTTTTTGTATATAAACTTGCGAAAATTGCGGTTCCGTAAAATCATCAAAATGTCATCCTACATTGCTTTTCCATGCATGGAAAAGCAATGTAGGATGACATTTTGAAGATTTTACGGAACCGCAATTTTCGCAAGTTTATATACAAAAAATATTAAATGCAAACCGTGTCGCTTACCTAAGAGCTATATAAATAGAGTGGTCGTCCCATATGAATCAGAGTTGGCAACAATGTACAAGTTATTACATTGCTTTGATCGCTTTAAGATAAAGTGCTTAAATTCGATTCTTCCAACTGAAATAATATCATTTCCAAATTTCCAATTGGATTTTCGACTAGTAAATATGTTATAAATAGGAAAAGTAGACAGTTTTCTTGAAATGCTTTAATTATTTAGGAAAAACTATTTTTTTTTTATAATGATATCATTGCTCACACACAAGAAAAAAGAGCAATGACGATACATTAGTATTGTAAGATTTGTTTGCGCTTGTTGTACTACACATTGTTATAATACATTGTGACATGATCTTAATTGCAATGGAAATATATATGTATACATATATATATATACATTATTATGCAAGTATTTTAAACGAAATTGTATTGTAATACTGGGCTGAACTGTTTAGTGATGAAATTCTTATAAGTATGAGATATGCATTTGATGTGAACTTTGGCACATTACTTGACCACGTTCCTTATGTGGCTCTAGTGCAACCTTGATTTTCCGAACATACTTAGTTGACTCTTTTTGTGTATTTCAATTTCTACATTTTTATACTCGGTGCCTATTGGGTACCAAGAG
>JBAMBR010002587.1:0-14123 GCA_037044475.1 Zaprionus obscuricornis | reverse complement strand
TGTATGTTTATTCATTTATAATTTATTATTTATTATTTATGCTAATTGATTGAATTTGAACGTTGACGTTACTTCAATCGTAAAAATAATAATAATAATAATAATAATCATTTATATTATTATTTTATTATAAATTTCATGCATGAAGAAATTTATTTTATATAATAAATTTATTGATATTTATTATTGAATTTTCATTCTAATAAATTAAGTAATCAAAATTCATAATATTGTTTAATGCTTAATAAAGAAATTAAGTATACGTTACGTATTCTATATATTTATAAATAAAACATATTGTGATAAATATTTTTGCACAAGTTTAAAAATAGAAATTTTGATATTTTGCTACTTATTATGCAGAAAAACTATGTATCCTTTAACTTATCATAATTCAATGCCAGCTGTAAGATTTAGCTCAACATTTTCATTGTGCTACATTTTGGAAATTTCGTTGACAAATATAACTTTCATTCTTCAAATAAGAATTTACGGGTCGAAATATCATTTTTCTTATATCTTATACATGCCCAAAGGCACAACCATTTTTTTTTTTGGTTTTTCTTTTTCTTCATACATATTTATTTGACGTGACGAAGTTGTGGCAAGTTTTTTGTTGGACACAAGGCTATTGTTGTGGATTGTCATACTTTGTCCTTGCTACAAATTGCTGCTGCTGCTATGCTTGCAATCATCTATTTTGCTTCTGATTTCTTTTATACTCAATTTTGTTTATGGTCATGTGACAACAATAATCAGACAAAGATGCCATTGGTAAAATGAACGAAAGACAGGGATGCCAAGGGATGCAGTCAAAGTATAACTGCATTTAACATTGGAATAGTGCAAATAATTGGCAAATTGTGCCATTGGCCATTTGGCAGCTAAGTAAATCTCATTAAAGTTTCATTTGTTTAAGTGCGAATAAAAATGAATGGAAGTACATAGGAGGCAGGCTTTGTGCTTTTGCTGTTCAGCCAATCGATTAATCAATGCAATCAATAATTCAGAGTCAAATCAACATCAAGGACGACTAACACAACTTTTATATACGCAACGCATCATCATCATCATCTTCATCCCATTGTTATGCATGACTAAGCTTCGCTAGCCTTTGCTTAGGGCTGCAAATAAAATTACATGCTGTGAAATTTAATTTTCACTATTAGCTATTGGCAATATTTTGTATATTCAATCATTTATTTAGCTTCGCACTTCGAGTGCCAGCTGAATATAGTATTTAACAATTTATAAAAGATTATTGATTGTGCTAGTAATAAATATAAAACAATTCCTTAATCCTTTTATACACAATATTTATTTATCTTTTGACACATTCCAGCATTGTGTCAAAGTAAACATTGTGAAACGCCAATGTTTATCAATGTTTTTGCTATGTGCTAAATTCCATTAGCGAATTTTCAATAAAAAACTATTTTTATATTAAATTTTTGAGATTTTGATTGAAAAAAATTTGTAAAAAATAAAGTAAAAGCTGGAAAAAATATAGCTAGAAAAAAATAACTGTCAAAAAGCCAATGTATATTGATTTTGCGCTTAATAAACTGTGCAAAAAATTCTGTAAAAATTGTTTAAAAATTTAATAAAAACACAATAGCGAGCATAAAAAAAAAATTGAAAAAAGAAAACTTAAAAAAAAAAAATAGCAAATTTTCTTTAGCATTTCTCCTTGAGTAAACGTAAAAAAAATAAATACTTGCAGTTCTTAGCGCATGCAACGCAGCAATAATAAAAGTCACGGTAAAGGTGTCAAGTGGTTGAGGCAAAGTGTAAAGGGTAAAAGGCAAAGTGCAAAGGGCTATGGCAATGCTACGCTCATTGTTATAAAAAAAGAGAATTCAATTCCAATGAAGTAAAGTAGATGACTTTTCCACAACTTGCAAAAATTCAGCAAAAGCAACATTGTGTAGCAACACCCGCTGTTACAGCTGATGATGATGATGCTGTGTGCACATCTGTGTGCTTTGAAATGTTGTTGTTGTTATTGTTAAGCGCGAATTGCAACCTCACAAGAGTTAAGCTGCAGGTGTCCCTTAGCAACTGATTCTCAGGCACCTGCTGCTGCTGCTGTGGACTTGTTTGCAAACTGTTTGCAAATTTATGCAAGAGTCATTTGAGAAAAACGTTGTACACTCAATATGATATGCACACATTCGCACATACTAACACACAGATACATAAATATATATATATTTATTTGCAACAAAGTGATTATTGTAAAAGCAGCAGGTATGAAAGCCTGCAATCGCCTGGGGAACATTATCAATCCGCTTAAAGTGAAGTGAAATAATGTGCAGTTACACATAAACTATACTGCTGCTCATCGTTTATGTTGAGAAAGTGATTGACTTTAAAAGTCGTTAGTTTGCTGTAAAGTCGCAAATCAGCTGTAAAAAAGAAAAAAGAAAAATCATATTGCACAAATATTATGTATACGCAGCGTTGGCAGCGCGCTATTAAGGGACACACGTGTATATCAAACAGTTTACATAACAAACTCTCGCGCTCGCTCACTCACTCTCTCTTTCTCTTTTGTACACTGTATAACAATATAATGTTAATACAGTTATTAAATTGAAGGCTTGCAGTTTAAAGACTTGACTTGCCACAGAGGCAAGCAATTTGAGCAGAAAAAAAAAAAAAGAAAAAAGCAAAAGAAATAAAAAGCAAGCATTAGATTTGAATTTGTAACAAGTTTTGGCATCATTGTCTGCAAATCTTTCCAGCTATGCAAACAATGTGTAAGCCATGTTTGATAGAATCATTTCTTCAAAATGCTTGAAACACTGCACACTTCCCTCACATTCTACAAATTGAATTTACGCTGCCTTGTTGTCTTGCTGCCTTGCTGCCCATTGCCCACTTGCAGATGGAAGGCATCGATTTATTTATCGCATAGCGATTTCGATGGGTTAAACGAACCACAAAAGCGACTACTCCTCCATACATTGCTGCTGCTGCTTGCTGCTATTGCTAGCTAGCTGCTACTGCTGCTTCTATGTTTTGTGCCTGAAGATTTCATGGCATTGATTTTCAATTTGTATTGCGGCACGTGAAGTTCTTCTGCTTCATTTGACTTTGCTACAGTGTGGCAGCTGTGTGTTCTTCTAGGTTCTAAGGTTACACTACGATTGCTTGTATTTACCTAGACACAGCTTTGTGTGTGTTTGTGATAAGGGGGAAGGGAGGAGGTAGACTCTGCACTCGACACTCGGCACTGAGATATTTATGTTGATAGCGCAAGGATTGCAAAGCATTTGAGCATGCCGTTGCCTGCTTGGTTTTCCTATTACTGTTGTTCCCTCTATTGTTGTTGTTGTTGTTGTTGTTGTTGGCTTTGGCTCTTGGGCCTTATCATGCAATAGTCTCGGTCTCTCTCTCTTTTCACACAAATTGAATTAATTTAACCACATTTGTGGCATGGTCAGAGTATTGAATGTTTCGACGACAAATGCGATGCGTTCGAATATTTTAAAATACGAAATTGAACAAATATTGGAAACGTAATCGAATTGATTAAAATTATAAAGATTTTTCCAGAATTTCGAGCTTGTGAGTTTTGAGTGCTGCAGCAGCAAGAAATTAAAGTTATAAATTGCAATAAATTTTAAATAGTTGCAGTATATTTTTTTTTATAATTTTTTTTTTTTTGCTGGCACAGCATAATGCAATTTTTAATTGGCGAAATGCATTTAAATTATTTCTTCTTTTTTTTTGCATTTATTATTATTGTTATTTTTGTTATTGTTATTATTTTCAATGTTGAAATTATTGTGCTTCATGCTATGCCATTTATTTTTTTTTCACATTTCACATGCGCAACTGATATTAATGTATGCATGTATGTCTGTGTGTCTGTATGTCTGTATGTCTGTGTATCGATATTAATGCTAGCACATTCCTGCACTCTAGACAAAAATACAAGTAATTATGCACGAGATAAATTAAAATTATATTTTATGATTTTGTTTTTTTCTTTCTGCTGTTGCACGGTTGTGAAACTGCTGCTGCAAGTGATGCCAATGAATCAATTTGACGCACACACATATGGCAACAAATGGCGTTGGCTGCATTCAATTTTAATTGAATTACGCGACCAACTGGCTAACAACGCTACGTGACGTATATATATATATATATATTGCATAATAATTGCATGCTTGCAACAAAAAGTGGCAACTATTTATATACTTAACTTCTCATATACGTGAAAGCTGTGCGCGTTCAGCATTATAATTGAAATTATAAATGACTATGAAATATATAAGCTGGTATAGTTCTAATTGAATTCAATATGAATTCATGGCTAAATATTTTTAGTCAATTTTATTTTGCATTTTAATAAAATATACAAAAAAATAAATTAAAAATTGCAAAAGAAAAAAATGCTAAAAATTGCAAAGTCATGAAACTAGCAGCAAAATAAGCTAAATTCATTTTTCTCATGCCACATATTTAATAAACTGTAGAAAAATGCGCAGACTTTTCATGGACAAAATTAAATTATTTGATAAAAAAAAATAACAATAAAAAATGATTTTTTTTTCTTCTTTTTAGTTCATGCGTAAAATTGTTCAAATATTTTTCAGTTCTTTATATTAATTTGATTTTTTTGACTGCCCTTTTTTTTGTTGTTGCCCAAAAGGAAATCAATTGACAATGAACTTTCTACTCGACTGACGAGTCAGTGGCCAAAAATTATAAATAGAAATTTTCATCTTTTGGGCTTAGTTTTTTTTTATTATTTTTCTTCTTTTTTTGCATTTTGCTTATTTACCCATCGTGCAGCAGACAGAATAATAGCAGCAGCAAAATTTGTTGAAAAGGGCGGCACAACAAATTTTCATTTCGATAGTTTTCATATTTCCATTGTGGGTCAAGAACGTGGGACACACAAACTACCCGCCACGCCTACAATCCCCCCTTTTTTTTATAAGGGCAGCCTTTCGAGCAACCAGCCTCAATTACTGAGACTGAGCACAAATCATTAAACAAAATAATAATTTCCGCAAGGGGCGCACGACATGCCGGAATAAGACCGGAATGAAGTCAAGAGCGACCAGACGTAGTCCGAGGATGCGAAGGCAAGCATGAAGGCGATGTCGTCGACAAATTGTGCAAAACAAAGGACACACACACACACACACACACATACAATGGCAATGCGAATGTGAATGCGAATGAAAATGCGAAAGTGAATGTTGCGTATGTACATACATACAAATGTACATACAACTACATGAATATGTATGTAGTACACAATCACAAGGTTAAAACCTTTGACAGGAATGTACAGAAATCAGGCAGGCGGCTTGCTGCCTCTTTGGCTTGAATGGCTGTTTGGCTGGTTGGCTGTTTCTCTGGCATGGACCTAGATCTGTATAAAATACCAAATGTCAAGTGCAGAGCGTTAAATTGTTGTGCGAGCCAAAAGGGATGCTGAATGCCGCTGCTGCTTCTGCTACACACCATCAACTGACCTTTGACTTCTACCCTTGGAAATCACTTAAAAATAAAAAAAAAAAAAACACTTCTAAACATAAATAAACGCGCCAGCAACGCTCCCATTCAGTGGCTTTAACGCGCCATTTGTTAGACTCCAGTGGCAGCAGCAGCAGCAGCAGCAGCAGCAGGAGCAGCAGGTGGACAAAGGGAACAGTGGAACACAGGCAGCAATGAAAACTGGTAAACTGTATAAGACTCTGAATTTATTGAGAGCAAAAATAAAAATGAAAATTGTCAAAAAGTGTAAAAGTGAAAAGCAGCTAAAGTAGGAACAGCAGCAGCAGCATCTAAAGCAGCGGCAGCGACGCGTCGTTGTGAAAAATGCGTCTAACTTTGCTAATAATTTGCATACTTTTTGGCGCGTTGAATAAAAAACTTTTATCCCCCTTCAATGTTTTTTTTCTTTTCTTTTTTTTTTTGCCAGCATACAGACATTTGTACACGCACATTGTCCGGCCAGCTGCTGCAGACTGTTACTGCTGCTGCTGCTGATGATGGGGCTGCTGCTGCTGCTGCCCATGATGGTGCCTCTTGCTCTACATACATACACACACATACGTGGGGAAACCTAAAACAGTTGTTGGATTCTTGCCACTAGTGAAATTAGAACGCGCAAAAGCTTACAATTTTCACACTTTTCGCTAGCGCAAACAAAATTAACGTGCACGCAAAACTTTAATGCTAACAGCAACTGGCACGCCCCCTTGTTGCCTGTCTGCCTTAAAAAAACTCCTTGTAGTCGACGCGATGCCGCGTGCCAACAACCACAAAAGCCACAAAAAGTTGCACGAATGCAAAAACCTTCAGCTAAAAAAGAAAAAAAATGTCACAAAAAAAAAACACACACACACACAGAGAAAGAAGAGCAAAAGGCAGCGAGCAAGAGGGCAGAGGCAGCAGGCTGAGCCAGCTGGGAAAAATAAAGGCAAAAGCGGCAGTTAGAGGCAGCGGAGCAGCAGTCAGAGACAGCGGGCAAAAGGCAAAGGCAGCAGTCAGAGGCAGTGGCAGCGGCCAAAGGCAAAGGCAGAGAGAGAGAGAGAGGGAGAGACTGCAGGCAGCTCAAAGTGAGTATTTTCCTGTGCCTTTTTCCCTCGTTCCGGTATCTTTTCATTTCGTAAACCCCTTCACATCTTGCCCCTTATCCCGGCAAACGCATTGGAGGACAGTGCAAGCAGCAATCGGATGTTGTCGCTTCAGTTCCATATCTGACTCTACGGCAAACACAGCATTTACCATACCTCATTCCGATGTTGAATATTTTCCACTTCCTACGACATTTCTTTCTTTTTTGCATTTTTGTTTTTTTTGTTTTTGTTGGTTGCCACCAATTGCAGTTGCTGTTGGGCTGCAGTCATCCTTTTGGCCACATAACAGCGGTAACTTATCCAGCTTGTCAGTTTGCATGTCTGACCGCGAACAGCGAACTGTGAGTGCAAACTGCCAGCTGAGTGGCGCTGTCACTTTTGGATGTTTTTTTTTTTCCTTTTCGTCATGGTTAAGGATACAATTAGCAATATTGTCACTGGGAAACTGATATCTCAATTATGTAGGACAAATTGAGCAATTGAAATAATTGATCGCATGTCAGATTATAAACATATTTTTAATGATTTTAATTGTTTCTTG
The DNA here is from genome assembly GCA_037044475.1 of Zaprionus obscuricornis. Taxonomy (NCBI): domain Eukaryota; kingdom Metazoa; phylum Arthropoda; class Insecta; order Diptera; family Drosophilidae; genus Zaprionus; species Zaprionus obscuricornis. Next base: position 6,971 of record JBAMBR010002587.1, on the reverse strand, counting down.
ATTTGTTGCCAATTAAAAGTATTTTCAATTTCATTTTCAATTTCATTTTCATTTCAATTTCATTTACTTAAAGACTGTCAAAAGATTTTCAAAGAATCTTTTCAAGTTAAATTTGTATTTAGTCAATGATTTCACTGGAAATCATTGACTAAATACAAATTTAATTTGAAAAGATTCTTTGAAAATCTTTTGACAGTCTTTAAGTAAATGAAATTGAAATGAAAATGAAATTGAAAATGAAATTGAAAATACTTTTAATTGGCAACAAATCAAGAAACAATTAAAATCATTAAAAATATGTTTATAATCTGACATGCGATCAATTATTTCAATTGCTCAATTTGTCCTACATAATTGAGATATCAGTTTCCCAGTGACAATATTGCTAATTGTATCCTTAACCATGACGAAAACGAAAAAAAAAAACATCCAAAAGTGACAGCGCCACTCAGCTGGCAGTTTGCACTCACAGTTCGCTGTTCGCGGTCAGACATGCAAACTGACAAGCTGGATAAGTTACCGCTGTTATGTGGCCAAAAGGATGACTGCAGCCCAACAGCAACTGCAATTGGTGGCAACCAACAAAAACAAAAATGCAAACAAAAAGTGCAAAAAAGAAAGAAATGTCGTAGGAAGTGGAAAATATTCAACATCGGAATGAGGTATGGTAAATGCTGTGTTTGCCGTAGAGTCAGATATGGAACTGAAGCGACAACATCCGATTGCTGCTTGCACTGTCCTCCAATGCGTTTGCCGGGATAAGGGGCAAGATGTGATGGGGTGTACGAAATGAAAAGATACCGGAACGAGGGAAAAAGGCACAGGAAAATACTCACTTTGAGCTGTCTGCAGTCTCTCCCTCTCTCTCACTCTCTCTCTCTCTCTCTCTGTAGCTGACTGCTGCCTTTGCCTTTGGCCGCTGCCACTGCCTCTGACTGCTGCCTTTGCCTTTTGCCCGCTGTCTCTGACTGCTGCTCCGTTGCCTCTAACTGCCGCTTTTGCCTTTATTTTTCCCAGCTGGCTCAGACTGCTGCCTCTGCCCTCTTGCTCGCTGCCTTTTGCTCTTCTTTCTCTGTGTGTGTTTTTTTTTTTGTGACATTTTTTTTCTTTTTTAGCTGAAGGTTTTTGCATTCGTGCAACTTTTTGTGGCTTTTGTGGTTGTTGGCACGCGGCATCGCGTCGACTACAAGGAGTTTTTTAAGGCAGACAGGCAACAAGGGGGCGTGCCAGTTGCTGTTAGCATAAAATTTTTGCGTGCACGTTAATTTTGTTTGCGCTAGCGAAAAGTGTGAAAATTGTAAGCTTTTGCGCGTTCTAATTTCACTAGTGGCAAGAATCCAACAACTGTTTTAGGTTTCCCCACGTATGTGTGTATGTATGTAGAGCAAGAGGCACCAACATGAGCAGCAGCAGCAGAAGCCCCATCATCAGCAGCAGCAGCAGTAACAGTCTGCAGCAGCTGGCCGGACAATGTGCGTGTACAAATGTCTGTATGCTGGCAAAAAAAAAAAAGAAAAGAAAAAAAAACATTGAAGGGGGGATAAAAGTTTTGTACATACGCAACATTCACTTTCGCATTTTCATTCGCATTCACATTCGCATTGCCATTGTATGTGTGTGTGTGTGTGTGTTTGTCCTTTGTTTTGCACAATTTGTCGACGACATCGCCTTCATGCTTGCCTTCGCATCCTCGGACTACGTCTGGTCGCTCTTGACTTCATTCCGGTCTTATTCCGGCATGTCGTGCGCCCCTTGCGGAAATTATTATTTTGTTTAATGATTTGTGCTCAGTCTCAGTAATTGAGGCTGGTCGCTCGAAAGGCTGCCCTTATAAAGAAAAGGGGGATTGTAGGCGTGGCGGGTAGTTTTTGTGTCCCACGTTCTTGACCCACAATGGAAATATGAAAACTATCGAAATGAAAATTTGTTGTGCCGCCCTTTTCAACAAATTTTGCTGCTGCTATTATTCTGTCTGCTGCACGATGGGTAAATAAGCAAAATGCAAAAAAAAAGAAAAATAATAAAAAAAAAAACTAAGCCCAAAAGATGAAAATTTCTATTTATAATTTTTGGCCACTGACTCGTCAGTCGAGTAGAAAGTTCATTGTCAATTGATTTCCTTTTGGGCAACAACAAAAAAAAGGGCAGTCAAAAAAATCAAATTAATATAAAGAACTGAAAAATATTTGAACAATTTTACGCATGAACTAAAAAGAAGAAAAAAAAATCATTTTTTTTGTTTTTTTTTTTTATCAAATAATTTAATTTTGTCCATGAAAAGTCTGCGCATTTTTCTACAGTTTATTAAATATGTGGCATGAGAAAAATGAATTTAGCTTATTTTGCTGCTAGTTTCATGACTTTGCAATTTTTAGCATTTTTTTCTTTTGCAATTTTTAATTTATTTTTTTGTATATTTTATTAAAATGCAAAATAAAATTGACTAAAAATATTTAGCCATGAATTCATATTGAATTCAATTAGAACTATACCAGCTTATATATTTCATAGTCATTTATAATTTCAATTATAATGCCGAACGCGCACAGCATTCACGTATATGAAAAGTTAAGTATATAAATAGTTGCCACTTTTTGTTGCAAGCATGCAATTATTATGCAATATATATACGTCACGTAGCGTTGTTAGCCAGTTGGTCGCGTAATTCAATTAAAATTGAATGCAGCCAACGCCATTTGTTGCCATATGTGTGTGCGTCAAATTGATTCATTGGCATCACTTGCAGCAGCAGTTCCACAACCGTGCAACAGCAAAAAGAAAAAAGAAAAAGAGAAAAAAAAAACAAAATCATAAAATATAATTTTAATTTATCTCGTGCATAATTACTTGTATTTTTGTCTAGAGTGCAGGAATGTGCTAGCATTAATATCGATATACAGACATATAGACATACAGACATGCATGCATACATTAATATCACTTGCGCATGTGAAATGTGAAAAAAAAATAAATGGCATAGCATGAAGCACAATAATTTCAACATTGAAAATAATAACAATAACAAGAAAAACAATAATAATAAATGCAAAAAAAAGAAGAAATAATTTAAATGCATTTCGCCAATTAAAAATTGCATTATGCTGTACCAGCAAAAAAAAAAAATAATAAAAAAAAATATACTGCAACTATTTAAAATTTATTGCAATTTGTAGCTTTAATTTCTTGCTGCTGCAGCACTCAAAACTCACAAGCTCGAAATATTGGAAAAATCTTTATAATTTTAATCAATTCGATTACGTTTCGAATATTTGTTCAATTTCGTATTTTAAAATATTCGGACGCATCGCAATTGTCGTCGAAACATTGAATACTCTGACCATGCCACAAATGTGGTTAAATTAATTCAATTTGTGTGAAAAGTGAGTATCTGCTAGAGAGAGAGAGACAGAGAGAGAGAGAGAGAGAGAGACCGAGACTATTGCATGATAAGGCCCAAGAGCCAAAGCCAACAACAACAATAGAGGCAACAACAGTAATAGGAAAACCAAGCAGGCAACGGCATGCTCAAATGCTTTGCAATCCTTGCGCTATCAACATAAATATCTCAGTGCCGAGTGTCGAGTGCAGAGTCTACCTCCCCCCCCTGCCACACACACAAACACACACAAAGCTGTGTCTAGGTAAATACAAGCAATCGTAGTGTAACCTTAGAACCTAGAAGAACACACAGCTGCCACACTGTAGCAAAGTCAAATGAAGCAGAAGAACTTCACGTGCCGCAATACAAATTGAAAATCAATGCCATGAAATCTTCAGGCACAAAACATAGAAGCAGCAGTAGCAGCAGTGGCAGCAGCAATGTATGGAGGAGTAGCCGCTTTTGTGGTTCGTTTAACCCATCGAAATCGCTATGCGATAAATAAATCGATGCCTTCCATCTGCAAGTGGGCAATGGGCAGCAAGGCAGCAAGACAACAAGGCAGCGTAAATTCAATTTGTAGAATGTGAGGGAAGTGTGGAGTGTTTCAAGCATTTTGAAGAAATGATTCTATCAAACATGGCTTACACATTGTTTGCATAGCTGGAAAGATTTGCAGACAATGATGCCAAAACTTGTTACAAATTCAAATCTAATGCTTGATTTTTATTTCTTTTCCTTTTCCTTTTTTTTTGCTGCTCAAATTGCTTGCCTCTGTGGCAAGTCAAGTCTTTAAACTGCAAGCCTTCAATTTAATAACTGTATTAACATTATTTTGTTACACACTGTACAAAAGAGAAAGAGAGAGAGAGTGAGCGAGCGCGAGAGTAAACTGTTTGATATACACGTGTGTCCCTTAATAGCGCGCTGCCAACGCTGCGTATACATAATATTTGTGCAATATGATTTTTTCTTTTTTTTTTACAGCTGATTTGCGACTTTACAGCAAACTAACGACTTTTAAAGTCAATCACTTTCTCAACATAAACGATGAGCAGCAGTATAGTTTATGTGTAACTGCACATTATTTCACTTCACTTTAAGCGGATTGATAATGTTCCCCAGGCGATTGCAGGCTTTCATACCTGCTGCTTTTACAATAATCACTTTGTTGCAAATATATATATATATATTTATGTATCTGTGTGTTAGTATGTGCGAATGTGTGCATATCATATTGAGTGTACAACGTTTTTCTCAAATGACTCTTGCATAAATTTGCAAACAGTTTTGCAAACAAGTCCACAGCAGCAGCATAGCAGCAGCAGGTGCCTGAGAATCAGTTGCTAAGGGACACCTGCAGCTTAACTCTTGTGAGGTTGCAATTCGCGCTTAACAATAACAACAACAATAACAACAACATCATTTCAAAGCACACAGATGTGCACACAGCATCATCATCATCAGCTGTAACAGCGGGTGTTGCTACACAATGTTGCTTTTGCTGAATTTTTGCAAGTTGTGGAAAAGTCATCTACTTTACTTCATTGGAATTGAATTCTCTTTTTTTATAACAATGAGCGTAGCATTGCCATAGCCCTTTGCACTTTGTCCTTTACACTTTGCCTCAACCACTTGACACCTTTACCGTGACTTTTATTATTGCTGCGTTGCATGCGCTAAGAACTGCAAGTATTTATTTTTTTTACGTTTACTCAAGGAGAAATGCTAAAGAAAATTTGCTATTTTTTTTTTTTTTTGAAGTTTTCTTTTTTCAATTTTTTTTCCGCTTGCTATTATGTTTTTATTAAATTTTCAAACAATTTTTACAGAATTTTTTCCACAGTTTATTAAGCGCAAAATCAATATACGTTAGCTTTTTGACAGTTATTTTTTTCTAGCTTTTACTTTATTTTTTACAAATTTTTTTCAATCAAAAACTCAAAAATTTAATATAAAAAAGAATAAAAATAGTTTTTTATTGAAAATTCACTAATGGAATTTAGCACATAGCAAAAACATTGATAAACATTGGCATTTCACAATGTTTACTTTGACACAATGCTGGAATGTGTCAAAAGATAAATAAATATTGTGTATAAAAGGATTAAGGAATTGTTTTATATTTATTACTAGCACAATCAATAATCTTTTATAAATTGTTAAATACTATATTCAGCTGGCACTCGAAGTGCGAAGCTAAATAAATGATTGAATATACAAAATATTGCCAATAGCTAATAGTGAAAATTAAATTTCACAGCATGTAATTTTATTTGCAGCCCTAAGCAAAGGCTAGCGAAGCTTAGTCATGCATAACAATGGGATGATGATGATGATGTTGCGTATATAAAAGTTGTGTTAGTCGTCCTTGATGTTGATTTGACTCTGAATTATTGATTGCATTGATTAATCGATTGGCTGAACAGCAAAAGCACAAAGCCTGCCTCCTATGTACTTCCATTCATTTTTATTCGCACTTAAACAAATGAAACTTTAATGAGATTTACTTAGCTGCCAAATGGCCAATGGCACAATTTGCCAATTATTTGCACTATTCCAATGTTAAATGCAGTTATACTTTGACTGCATCCCTTGGCATCCCTGTCTCTCTTTCATTTTACCAATGGCATCTTCGTCTGATTATTGTTGTCACATAAACAAAATTGAGTATAAAAGAAATCAGAAGCAAAATAGATGATTGCAAGCATAGCAGCAGCAGCAATTTGTAGCAAGGACAAAGTATGACAATCCATAACAGTAGCCTTGTGTCCAACAAAAAACTTGCCACAACTTCGTCACGTCAAATAAATATGTATGAAGAAAACCAAAAAAAAAAAATGGTTGTGCCTTTGGGCATGTATAAGATATAAGAAAAATGATATTTCGACCCGTAAATTCTTATTTGAAGAATGAAAGTTATATTTGTCAACGAAATTTCAAAAATGTAGCACAATGAAAATGTTGAGCTAAATCTTACAGCTGGCATTGAATTATGATAAGTTAAAGGATACATAGTTTTTCTGCATAATAAGTAGCAAAATTTCAAAATTACTATTTTTAAACTTGTGCAAAAATATCTATAACAATATGTTTTATTTATAAATATATAGAATACGTAACGTATACTTAATTTCTTTATTAAACATTAAACAATATTATGAATTTTGATTACTTAATTTATTAGAATGAAAATTCAATAATAAATATCAATAAATTTGTTATATAAAATAAATTTCTTCATGCATGAAATTTATAATAAAATAATAATATAAATGATTATTATTATTATTATTATTATTATTTTTACGATTGAAGTAACGTCAACGATCAAATTCAATCAATTAGCATAAATAATAAATAATAAATTATAAATGAATAAACATACACATGTTGACTAATTTCAATGTGGCTAAAATGAAATATGACTATGTTGAGCGTCGAGCGAAAAGAAAAACTACAAAAAAAAAACAATAATAAAAACAAAAATTATTACAAAAAATTGAACACAACACATTAAATGCAAATAAACATTAGCTGGAGGCAGCTCTTATGCTGATGGACAGTAACATTTTACCTAATGCTCGGTAAC
>JBAMBR010002585.1:0-17290 GCA_037044475.1 Zaprionus obscuricornis | reverse complement strand
TCACATAATATTTAAAATAATCTGTAATAAATATACAACAAAAATCTAAATATAAAAGTATAGTATAAATATAAATAATTATAAATAATTAATTATAAATAAATATAAATAATCTATAAAAATTAATTTATCTATTTAATATAATATAATATAATAATTTATATAATAAAAAATATATATACATAAATATATATATAATAAATGAAAAATAATTACAATTGTCTGAAAAATCATATATAAAATTAAATATAATATAATATATACTAAAATAATAAACACAAAAAATATTTCAAATAATATTTAAAGTAAAAAATATATAAAACTTATAAATTTATTCATTGAAATAATTCATAAAAATCTTTAAATCTAGAAGCAGCTGCTCAACCTTGTTGCACTTGAAATTGTACCGACGGCAACTATGTAAATAAATTCTAACAAAGAATTATTCACAGTTGCCATATGCATAAATTAGCTTATCAGTATTATAATTATTATTATGCTTGACTATTTATTATCTTTTATTATTATTATTATTATCTTTTATGTTTTGTTAAAGAATTTATATGGCAATAAAATTGAAACAGTTTGCCATTTTGATCCAAGATTCACTTTAATTTAATATAATTTAAATTATATTTTGCTGTTCTATTTATTGCAGGGAATCATTTATCATTGTTCTTCAAAGTCGCCTGTAAATTTGTGTACTTGTGTCGTAGATTAGATTATGCTTAGAGTCTTCTAACGTTCAAGTTACAAGCTTAAGCCAAAGCTGTGTTTTTGTTCAGCTCTCATGTTTGCTGAATAACACCATTTATAATATAAGTTGCCATTGTCGTTGTTGTTATTGTAGTTGTCTTTTTTTTTTACCATTGGATGAACTAAAAGCTAGACATTTCCACGAAAATCCTAGCAGCGGCAAAACCAAACGCGTACAAAGCGTACGGACAAACGACGACAACGATGACGATGACGACGACGACGGTTGCAAACAGTTGATTGCCATAGTAAATACACATTGTTGATGGCTAGACGAAGCAAGAAGCAATGCGAGGGGGGGTTGGCAAAGGGGCAGCAGCATAGCAATTCATAGTCGGCGTTCAGGCCATGCCCATATCGGACAGTGTAAACATACTTAAGCAAAACGAAAACACGAATTACACCGCTTTTTAGCCCGACCAGACGAGGGCACAAGCACAAGCACAACATGCAATCCAAACAACGCAACCTAACTCATCTCTCATCGCTCATCGCTCAATATGCAAATGAGTCTGGCCATGGGTCGGTCTTCTATGGGCAAATAGAGTGGTAGAAGCCGCCAGGCTAGGTAGGCTATATGCTGTAGGCTAAATTCTAGACAGCACCAGAGGCTAAGCAGGGCAACAAATACAATAAATACAACAACAACAAAGCAAATCTATAGACTTGGAACACGAACTCGAACTCGAACTCGAGCTCTAACTTCAACTTGAAGCGCTATGCCTTACATCTAGTTTTTGGATATTCCCGTCGGCAGCTCGTCAGCTCGGCAGCCTAATTGCCAGCAGTATATAGTTGGCAAAGGATACTTGCGTTTAGTATCTGTTATTTGCCTGTCGGACTGTCGGACTGTCCGACTGTCGAACAGGACGAGCGTATGTGTGTTGTCCATTGCCCGTTGCTCGTTTCCGTATGTTTGGTTTATGAGTTTACAACCTCAGCCTAATTGAGGCGGGGAAATTCGCTTAGGCCGGCAATAAACTCGAATTGTTTGCAAACACAAGCAGAAAGGATTTGCCATAAAATAATACAAATGATGCTACAATACGGTGTGGTAAATATTTAGGGCAAGGTCACAAACATTATGTTAAGTAAAGGCTTCCGAGTAAGCCTTGCCACGAGTCTTTACAATATTGATACCAATAATTCATCTTCATCTTCATCTCATTTTCTGCGAACTACTTTCGCGTGTTATTTATTAATGAAATCTTCAGTAATAGCTAAGTTTTAGGTATAAATCGGAATGAGCCAGATCGAATTTATATATATATATATATATTATATATTATATATATGTGCATATATAGGAAAAAAAATATTGTTTATCTATTGATTTCTTATTTGTTTGACTGTCAATATTCCTCGTATTTTTTTTTTACAGCACTTTTATCAATTTGATTTCTTTTTATTAAATTTCATAGTTTGTTGATTCTTCTCATTTTCTCAGTCGTATTGCCGTGTATTATAGGCTTACAGTCGTAGCACTGTTTGCCTTTCAGCGTCTGAGTATGATCAATATTTCTACCAAATCCCCTTCTCCCTGCCTTCATCACCCTATACCCCTCCTTTAGTCTATTGTTGGCGGTCCATTGACATGCGGCGGCAACTTGAGAAAGAGGAACAGAAAGATGAAAACGATTGGATTGACCAGCAACTGAAGGCGCGTGATCTTCAAAACACGAACAAGCTATAAATAATTTACAAAAAAAACACCCAAAGCATGCATGTAACATCGTGTAGCAACTAATAGTTTCTTTAAAATCAGATCACTTTACTTTCTACTAATATAACATAAGTTCAACTGTCGTCATGGGAAAATTTGAAATTTGAAATTCAAGTTAATAAATTTTACTAACAAAATATTTAAAATTTAAAATAAATTAACACATAATATTAATTATATTTGATTAAATAGTTTCATATTTTTAATAATAAAAATAATATGCATATATTTTCCTAGACTTCTCTTTAACTAAAATATATATATATATATATATATATATATATATATATATATATATATATATATATATATGTATATATATCCTTCCATACAAAAATGAATATTTTCCAAGTTTTTCAAAGTAATTTTAAGAATTACGTTTTTAAGACATAAAAAATTGTAACTAATAAATTAATAATAATATTAATTATAACTAATTATTTATTATTTTAAAGAATAATTTCTAATAATAAAATAATATTCTCTTTATTCTTTATTATCTTTATCAATTTAAACTTAAATAAAACTTTTATTTATCTCAAGTTTCCCAAAACATTCTCAAGCATCAGAAGACAATTTGAAAGTCATAGCTTAAATTCAATTGAATTTATTTGAAAGGATTGCGAAGCACAAGGGATTAAAAACCAAATGAAATCGAGTGCAGCTGAACGAACACTTTTAATACTACAGCAAAAAAAAAAAAAAAACTAATCCATTGCACTTTCATATAAATACTAACAGTTGCTATATGTATCGATACATATAGTATAAATTGGCGTTTGTGGTCAAATGTTTACAACTTGAAATTCAGCTGAAAATTGAACAAAAAATAAAAAAAAAAAGAAAAAAACATAAAAAATCGTGTAGAGAAAAATGCTTCGAACGTTCAAACCAGTTTTAGGTACACGTACACAGACACAGCGACACAAATACAGACACAGATACAGACGCAGGCCAACAACAAACAAAACTCCGTGGAAAAAAAATACAAAGTTTTAATTGGTTGCGCAAACAAAAGCACAAAACGAGCGTCTAAACAAATCGAAGTCTCTCAGACGGCATTTCAAGTGATGAACACTACGTCGCATGACGCTTGTACAAGTCGTTTTAGCCAGACATTTAGCCAGTGCATACAAGTATTGGTCAAGTGTTATCATTATTTCGTAATTTCTTGTAGTACAATGTATTTAATTATTGTCACATATAAAGCTTAAAGATTAACCAAGAGAATGATGCTCAGGATATTCAATGAAGTTCTATATCCGGTAGACTAATAGTGCCGGGTATAGCAGGTCAATCAGCCATTATGATCGAACACATTGTACGTACGACTACTGATGCTTATGAATGATGTTGAAAAGCAATGAACACATGAGAGACCTGAGACCTGAGACCCGAGACCCGAGACCAGAGACCTGATATCTTAAATGTGAAACGTGAAACCTGATTTTGATATTTTCTACCTGCTTGCGGTTGCGGGTCCAAATGGCGATGGCGATCGCAAACAGTTGTAGGATCGAGTGAGAGGCATAATATCGGCTTGCTCTTACATGTTAGAAGGTGTGGCTTAGCGTTCAACACGCTCAACACGTTGATCATAACAGATCGCAAGTGTGAAAGAGATGGCAATGCGAACGACAATGGCTGAGAAAGAGTTGTACAAGCCATTGAGCCAAATGCGTAAACAAGATGGCATGGGCAACAACTTGACCAAAGAGAAATAGAGACGAAAGGAAACATCGGAAAGCAAGCGTAGCTTGTGATGGTTGAAAAAATTAGCACCGATCGTCGATCATTAGCTCGGAAACGGTGGCAACGCAAACAACGCAATCCACGGCGTCCCGAATTTTGACGACGGCAACTCGAAACGTTTAACAATCAAGAAAACAAAAAAATAAAAGAACAAAAATCAGTGCAACCTTAACGCGATTCGTCTTATCGCATGATTAAACTCGGTACGGACGAACTAAAAAAGTGCGGAATAAAACAAAATTAAAACTTAAAGAAAAAAAAATAAAATATTCTAAAACTTCAGTGATTTTGCGTGTGAAGTTTGCAGTGCGTGGATCTAGAGAAACGTTAAGAAAAAAATACAAATTATTTGATAGCTTTAAAGGATTACAGGCATAGAAACGCCGCCGGTATTAGCCGGGGATTATATCAACAAATTGAAATGTAAGTTCTTCAACAAATTGTCCTATAAAAACTGTAATCGATTTATCCAAAAATAAGAAATACTCCAAATTATTTAAGAATATGACAAAAATATATAATACTTTTAACAGATTACAGATCTGTACTACGTTTTATTTATGTAATATTAAAAATGAAGATTCTACATTGTCATTTTAATGAATTGTTCACCTTGATACAAAGAGCGGTGACCTCCTTAATTTAAATCAATTCTTTCCAATGACAATGTAGAATCTTCATTTTTAATATTACATAAATAAAACGTAGTACAGATCTGTAATCTGTTAAAAGTATTATATATTTTTGTCATATTCTTAAATAATTTGGAGTATTTCTTATTTTTGGATAAATCGATTCTAACTTTTGTAGGATAATTAATTGTATAACTTACATTTCAATTTGTTGATATAATCCCCGGCTAATACCGGCGGCGTTTCTATGCCTGTAATCCTTTAAAGCTATCAAATAATTTGTATTTTTTTCTTAACGTTTCTCTAGATCCACGCACTGCAAACTTCACACGCAAAATCACTGAAGTTTTAGAATATTTTATTTTTTTTTCTTTAAGTTTTAGTTTTATTTTATTCCGCACTTTGTTAGTTCGTCCGTACCGAGTTTAATCATGCGATAAGACGAATCGCGTTAAGGTTGCACTGATTTTTGTTCTTTTATTTTTTTGTTTTCTTGATTGTTAAACGTTTCGAGTTGCCGTCGTCAAAATTCGGGACGCCGTGGATTGCGTTGTTTGCGTTGCCACCGTTTCCGAGCTAATGATCGACGATCGGTGCTAATTTTTTCAACCATCACAAGCTACGCTTGCTTTTAGTTGCCCCGATGTTTCCTTTCGTCTCTATTTCTCTTTGGCCAAGTTGTTGCCCATGCCATCTTGTTTACGCATTTGGCTCAATGGCTTGTACAACTCTTTCTCAGCCATTGTCGTTCGCATTGCCATCTCTTTCACACTTGCGATCTGTTACGATCAACGTGTTGAGCGTGTTGAACGCTAAGCCACACCTTCTAACATGTAAGAGCAAGCCGATATTATGCCTCTCACTCGATCCTACAGCTGTTTGCGATCGCCATCGCCATTTGGACCCGCAACCGCAAGCAGGTAGAAAATATCAAAATCAGGTTTCACGTTTCACATTTAAGATATCAGGTCTCTGGTCTCGGGTCTCGGGTCTCAGGTCTCAGGTCTCTCATGTGTTCACTGCTTTTCAACATCATTCATAAGCATCAGTAGTCGTACGTACAATGTGTTCGATCATGATGGCTGATTGACCTGCTATACCCGGCACTATTAGACTACCGGATATAGAACTTCATTGAATATCCTGAGCATCATTTTCTTGGGCAATCTTTAAGCTTTATATGTGACAATAATTAAATACATTGTACTACAAGAAATTACGAAATAATGATAACACTTGACCAATACTTGTATGCACTGGCTAAATGTCTGGCTAAAACGACTTGTACAAGCGTCATGCGATGTAGTGTTCATCACTTGAAATGCCGTCTGAGAGACTTCGATTTGTTTAGACGCTCGTTTTGTGCTTTTGTTTGCGCAACCAATTAAAACTTTGTATTTTTTTTCCACGGAGTTTTGTTTGTTGTTGGCCTGCGTCTGTATCTGTGTCTGTATTTTTGTCGCTGTGTCTGTGTACGTGTACCTAAAACTGGTTTGAACGTTCGAAGCATTTTTCTCTACACGATTTTTTATGTTTTTTTCTTTTTTTTTTTATTTTTTGTTCAATTTTCAGCTGAATTTCAAGTTGTAAACATTTGACCACAAACGCCAATTTATACTATATGTATCGATACATATAGCAACTGTTAGTATTTATATGAAAGTGCAATGGATTAGTTTTTTTTTTTTTTTTGCTGTAGTATTAAAAGTGTTCGTTCAGCTGCACTCGATTTCATTTGGTTTTTAATCCCTTGTGCTTCTCAATCCTTTCAAATAAATTCAATTGAATTTAAGCTATGACTTTCAAATTGTCTTCTGATGCTTGAGAATGTTTTGGGAAACTTGAGATAAATAAAAGTTTTATTTAAGTTTAAATTGATAAAGATAATAAAGAATAAAGAGAATATTATTTTATTATTATAAATTATTCTTTAAAATAATAAATAATTAGTTATAATTAATATTATTATTAATTTATTAGTTACAATTTCTTATGTCTTAAAAACGTAATTCTTAAAATTACTTTGAAAATCTTGGAAAATATTCATTTTTGTATGGAAATATATATATTTTTTTTTTAGTTAAAGAGAAGTCTAGGAAAATATATGCATATTATTTTTATTATTAAAAATATGAAACTATTTAATCAAAAAGTAATTAATATTATGTGTTAATTTATTTTAAATTTTAAATATTTTGTTAGTAAAATTTATTAACTTGAATTTCGAATTTCAAATTTTCCCATGACGACAGTTGAACTTATGTTATATTAGTAGAAAGTAAAGTGATCTGATTTTAAAGAAACTATTAGTTGCTACACGATGTTACATGCATGCTTTGGGTGTTTTTTTTGTAAATTATTTATAGCTTGTTCGTGTTTTGAAGATCACGCGCCTTCAGTTGCTGGTCAAATCCAATCGTTTTCATCTTTCTGTTCCTCTTTCTCAAGTTGCCGCCGCATGTCAATGGACCGCCAACAATAGACTAAAGGAGGGGTATAGGGTGATGAAGGCAGGGAGAAGGGGATTTGGTAGAAATATTGATCATACTCAGACGCTGAAAGACAAACAGTGCTACGACTGTAAGCCTATAATAACGGCAATACGACTGAGAAAATGAGAAGAATCAACAAACTATGAAATTTAATAAAAAGAAATCAAATTTGATAAAAGTGCTGTAAAAAAAATACGAGGAATATTGACAGTCAAACAAATAAGAAATCAATAGATAAACAATATTTTTTTTTCCTATATATGCACATATATATAATATAATATATATATATATATATAATATTTCGATCTGGCTCATTCCGATTTATACCTAAAACTTAGCTATTACTGAAGATTTCATTAATAAATAACACGCTGAAAGTAGTTCGCAGAAATGAAGATGAATTATTGGTATCAATATTGTAAAGACTCGTGGCAAGGCTTACTCGGAAGCCTTTACTTAAGATAATGTTTGTGACCTTGCCCTAAATATTTACCACACCGTATTGTAGCATCATTTGTATTATTTTATGGCAAATCCTTTCTGCTTGTGTTTGCAAACAATTCGAGTTTATTGCCGGCCTAAGCGAATTTCCCCGCCTCAATTAGGCTGAGGTTGTAAACTCATAAACCAAACATACGGAAACGAGCAACGGGCAATGGACAACACACATACGCTCGTCCTGTTCGACAGTCGGACAGTCCGACAGTCCGACAGGCAAATAACAGATACTAAACGCAAGTATCCTTTGCCAACTATATACTGCTGGCAATTAGGCTGCCGAGCTGACGAGCTGCCGACGGGAATATCCAAAAACTAGATGTAAGGCATAGCGCTTCAAGTTGAAGTTAGAGCTCGAGTTCGAGTTCGAGTTCGTGTTCCAAGTCTATAGATTTGCTTTGTTGTTGTTGTATTTATTGTATTTGTTGCCCTGCTTAGCCTCTGGTGCTGTCTAGAATTTAGCCTACAGCATATAGCCTACCTAGCCTGGCGGCTTCTACCACTCTATTTGCCCATAGAAGACCGACCCATGGCCAGACTCATTTGCATATTGAGCGATGAGCGATGAGAGATGAGTTAGGTTGCGTTGTTTGGATTGCATGTTGTGCTTGTGCTTGTGCCCTCGTCTGGTCGGGCTAAAAAGCGGTGTAATTCGTGTTTTCGTTTTGCTTAAGTATGTTTACACTGTCCGATATGGGCATGGCCTGAACGCCGACTATGAATAGCTATGCTGCTGCCCCTTTGCCAACCCCCCCTCGCATTGCTTCTTGCTTCGTCTAGCCATCAACAATGTGTATTTACTATGGCAATCAACTGTTTGCAACCGTCGTCGTCGTCATCGTCATCGTTGTTCGTCGCCTTTGTCCGTACGCTTTGTACGCGTTTGGTTTTGCCGCTGCTAGGATTTTCGTGGAAATGTCTAGCTTTTAGTTCATCCAATGGTAAAAAAAAAAAGACAACTACAACAACAACAATAACGACAATGGCAACTTATATTATAAATGGTGTTATTCAGCAAACATGAGAGCTGAACAAAAACACAGCTTTGGCTTAAGCTTGTAACTTGAACGTTAGAAGACTCTAAGCATAATCTAATCTACGACACAAGTACACAAATTTACAGGCGACTTTGAAGAACAATGATAAATGATTCCCTGCAATAAATAGAACAGCAAAATATAATTTAAATTATATTAAATTAAAGTGAATCTTGGACAAAATGGCAAACTGTTTCAATTTTATTGCCATATAAATTCTTTAACAAAACATAAAAGATAATAATAATAATAATAAAAGATAATAAATAGTCAAGCATAATAATAATTATAATACTGATAAGCTAATTTATGCATATGGCAACTGTGAATAATTCTTTGTTAGAATTTATTTACATAGTTGCCGTCGGTACAATTTCAAGTGCAACAAGGTTGAGCAGCTGCTTCTAGATTTAAAGATTTTTATGAATTATTTCAATGAATAAATTTATAAGTTTTATATATTTTTTACTTTAAATATTATTTGAAATATTTTTTGTGTTTATTATTTTAGTATATATTATATTATATTTAATTTTATATATGATTTTTCAGACAATTGTAATTATTTTTTATTTATTATATATATATTTATGTATATATATTTTTTATTATATAAATTATTATATTATATTATATTAAATAGATAAATTAATTTTTATAGATTATTTATATTTATTTATAATTAATTATTTATAATTATTTATATTTATACTATACTTTCATATTTAGATTTTTGTTGTATATTTATTACAGATTATTTCCAATATTATGTGATACATATTTTTTTTAATATGTACTATATATATTTTATATTACTATTATAATTTTTTATATATTATATATTTTTGATATATAACTTTAGAATTTTTTAAATATTATTTTCTATATTAGTTTGTATTTTATTTTATATTTAATTCTATATTTGATTTTTTTATATTATTTAAACTAATATTTTACACAGTAATTTATATTTAATGATATTTTTTTTTAAATAATTTATAATACATCATTTTTATATATATATATATTTTTTTTTATTTTATATAACATTTCCTTCTTCAGTTTAAACATATACATTAGAGTTTTCAGTCAAAAAAACACTAGTAGTTCACCATAATATTCATTTTTCTTTTCTTGCAATTTGTGTAGATATTTCTCAAATTCCACGATGAACCGCGTACACTTTAAGTTACTTACTAATAATAGATGTCTAAGCAAATACATTAGCAAACGTTTGTTGCACATGTCTTTGACTTGCTGCAATAGTTGCTCTGAATACCAGATAAGTGATAAGAAATATGATGCCATTGTGATTGGAGCTGGTGGAGCGGGTATGCGTTCAGGTTTTGAGCTAGCTAAGAAAGGTTTCAAGACTGCAATGTTGTCAAAGTTGTTTCCCACACGTTCCCATACAGTGGCAGCACAAGGTGGCATCAATGCTGCATTAGCCAATATGGATGAAGATAACTGGAAGTATCATTTCTATGATACAGTGAAAGGCAGTGATTGGCTGGGCGATCAGAATGCCATACATTATATGTGCCGTGAGGCAGAGTCTGCCATATATGAGCTCGATCAGTATGGCATGCCGTTCTCACGTAATAAAGAGGGCAAAATATTCCAACGACCATTTGGTGGACAGACACTTAACTATGGGAAGGGAGGCATGGCTAAACGCGCTTGTGCTGTGGCCGATCGTACGGGACATGCGCTCATACATACGCTGTACGGGCAGACTTTGAAGTATGCCGATCTATGTCATTATTATGTGGATTACTTTGTGCTTGATCTGATAATGGAAAATGGCGGCTGTGTCGGTTGTCTAGCCTGGAGCTTAAATGATGGCACATTTCATCGTTTTCTAGCAAAAAATACAATTGTTGCTGCAGGTGGCTGCGGACGTGTTTACTTTTCAACTACTGCCGGTCATACTTGCACTGGCGATGGCAATGCTTGGGTATCTAGAGCTAAACTACCATTGATGGATATGGAATTTGTACAATTTCATCCCACAGGCATATACGGAGCTGGCTGCTTGATTACTGAGGGTGTGCGAGGTGAAGGTGGTTTCTTTCTTAATGGCAAAGGTGAACGATTTATGGAGCGTTATGCGCCAGATGCTAAGGATCTAGCATCGCGTGACGTTGTTGCACGTGCCATGGCAATGGAAGTATTGGATGGCAATGGTTGTGGTCCACTAAAAGATCATATTCATCTGCAGCTACATCATATTGACAAGGAGATTATCAAGAAACGATTGCCGGGCATAATGAATACGGCGAAAATATTTGCCAAGGTTGATGTAACTAAGGAGCCGGTACCAGTGCTGCCGACAGTACATTATAATATGGGCGGAGTGCCAACCGATTTTATGGGTCGTGTCACCACCGTTGATGATGATAATGAGTCGAAGATTGTGCCAGGTCTTTACTCATGTGGTGAAACTTCTTGTGCTTCGGTGCATGGTGCCAATCGACTTGGTGCCAACTCATTGCTCGATTTAGTTATCTTTGGACGCTCTTGTGCTTTGGATATTGCTGAGCATAGTTCTCCGGGTGAAACGTTACCGGTTGTATCCGAAAGTGCCACTGAAGAGAGTATGGAAAATTTTAAAAAGTTGCGATATGCCGACGGTTGTACTCCTACATCTAAATTACGAGAGGAAATGCAGCGTACAATGACAAAACATGCGGCGGTATTTCGTGAAGGAAAACTGTTAAAAGAAGGTTTTCAAATAATTTCCAATCTCTATGCACAGTTTAAGGATGTTAAAGTCACAGATAGAACCTTGGTATGGAATACAGATCTTGTCGAGACTTTGGAATTGCAAAATATGCTAATTAATGCAATGCATATAATCTCAGCCATGGAGAATCGCAAAGAATCACGTGGCTCACATGCACGCGAAGACTACAAGACGCGTGTGGACGAATATGATTATAGTGCTCCAATTGAGGGACAAGAGAAAAAAGATTTTAAGGATCATTGGAGAAAACATACGATGACATTTTTGGATAATGGTTGCATTGATATTAAATATCGCAAGGTCATTGACGAACCACTGGATTGTACCATAGAATCTATACCTCCTGCACCGCGTACATACTAAAAGTGAAGGTTAGGAATTTTGGGAAAATTTGGAAGTTGAAATCCCTAGGATGCTTATGGCAATGAATGTTGATTTGAGCAAAAAGTCCTACGATCTCAGTCGAGTGAGTTGCACTGCAACTTTTCATATGTATCTACAGACTTACAACAAATAATTTTTTACAATAATTTGAATATATTAAAGTGCAAGACACTCGACTGTATGTTACGGCTGCTCCGTTGTCCAAAGAGTATTCTATAATAAATTACAATTCACTTGAGCATATAACAAACTAATAGAACTGAATTTTGGTTTTTTTTATTTTAAAAAGTTATTTGTATTAATTCAAGAGCTTTATGAATATGTATAGTTATAGTTAGGAATTGTTGCTATGTTGGCAAAGGGTGTGGGAGGGTGGGAGGAGGAAGATTGCCATTGTCAGTGCTAATGACCACAATAAATTATATTCATTTAGGATCGTTTAACATATGAGAGAGC
This sequence comes from Zaprionus obscuricornis, assembly GCA_037044475.1. NCBI lineage: Eukaryota > Metazoa > Arthropoda > Insecta > Diptera > Drosophilidae > Zaprionus > Zaprionus obscuricornis. The sequence goes on along the minus strand of JBAMBR010002585.1, from coordinate 4,811 downwards.
GGGAGAGAGAGAGGGAGAGATCTAGGAAAAAAAAAAATAACATAGAGCCTGTTAAAGAAATAATTTATGGCTGTTGAAAACTTAACATGTTCATTTGGCCACATGTGTGGGGCTTTGTTAAGGATTAAATGTATACATATATATATGTGTATGTGTGTATGTGTGTGTGTGAGGGTGAGTATTCGCTTATGTGTGGACAACAAATGAAAAGCCAACAACAAGCTACATAAATACTTTGGCCAGACAAACAGTAAGAGCAACAGTGAAATGATACCACCCCAGCAATTTGCCCAACCATTCATAGCCAGCAACAGCAACAGCAAGCAGCAAGCAGCAGCAGCAGCAGCAAGCAGAAACTATTTACTATGTACCACATATGTACATTGTATGTGGTGCTAGCCAAAGAGTAGACTGTCCTCTACGACTGTTTTGTATGATGGGTGTGTTATATGGGTGTGTATAGTGGGTTGTGGGTGTCGGGTGCATGGAATTGTTGCTGCTGGCAGCAGTAGCAGCAAAACACAACGGCACAAAAATTACAGTTGCACACACATTTGCCTGTGTTAAATTGTCTCACAACCAATACAAAGTGACCTTTTTCATTTATTTTTATGATCCTTCCCATTTCGCATATGTATGTATGTGTTGGCCACCACTTGCTTCTTCTCTCTTCTTATGCTGCTCATAAAAAGTGGGCAGTAAATGTGGGGCAAAAGGCAAAGGCAAGAACAAAAAAAAAAAAAAAAAATATCTTGGTATTATTCTTTGGCAGCTTTGGCCAAAATTCGTTCACACAGATTTCGAACCCACAAATACGTGTTGTACTGCTGCTCCTGCTGCTGCTGCTATGGAAAGTACAAGTTTGAGCTTAAGTTAAAGGTTTTTACAAAATTGTCCAACTGCAAAGTCGATTTATTTTTCTTTGCTTTTTTTTTTTCTGCTAGTTGTGTAAGACAACAAATATTTATTATAATATATATTTTGGGTATTTTTGTCTATCGTATATATATAGTAGATATATATATAGTATGATGTAGATAGCATTGACTGTTTCGTCGACTTATTGGCAAGCCAAAAAGTAGATTTAAATCCCATGTTTCATTTCCATGTGCTACGCTTTTGCAGCAAATCGAATCAAAGCCCAATTTCAAAAGCGCCCACAATTTGAAAACTTTTGCTCTCTATCTCGCTGTGTGTGTGTGTGTGTGTGTGTGTGTGTGTGGTTGTATCTCTCTTCCTTTCTTCTCTCTCCTCTCTCTCTCTCTATCATTCTCTTTTTAGGTAATTTCGGCAAAACTATTTCAGTTATGTGAAACTGCAAATCATTTTGTGTGTTGCTTTGTTTGCTTTTATTTAGTTTTACACTTGTTTCTCTACCTCCTACTGTCTGTATCTCTCTCTCTCTCTCTCTCTGTCTCTGTCTCACTCTGAGTGCTTTGTGTGTTTGCCAACCTGTCATTTGCATACTCTTTCCTATATATAAACTAGAAATAGACTTATGCTGCTTGCCAAATTAATTAGCTAGCTGCAGCATTTAAACGCAGCAGCAGCAGCACATTGTCAATGTGTAATAGTTTGGCAAAGAAAGCGCAATTATTTATTTCATTTAAATAATTAAATATGGAAAATGCTAACATTTCTGTGACAACTTTCACTTTTCACTTTTCACTGTCATATATAATTTCACATGTACATTAATTTACTTTTACTTTGACTTTATTTTATATTTTATTTTGCTGTCAACCAAAAAATTCTATAGAATTTTTGTTGCATTTCAAATGTAATTAAATTTTACTACAACAAATTTTCAATTTTTCCTATAAGTAGAAAATATTATTTCGATTCAATGAAATGTAAACTGTAAATACTCAAAAACATGTCGAGCACAAAATATTTTTTGTATTCAAATACAGAAATACACAAAGACATAATTGATATTTGATGATGCTTGAAAATGTGAAAAGTGAAAGTTGTCAGCAGAAATGTTAGCATTTTCCATATTTAATTATTTAAATGAAATAAATAATTGCGCTTTCTTTGCCAAACTATTACACATTGACAATGTGCTGCTGCTGCTGCGTTTAAATGCTGCAGCTAGCTAATTAATTTGGCAAGCAGCATAAGTCTATTTCTAGTTTATATATAGGAAAGAGTATGCAAATGACAGGTTGGCAAACACACAAAGCACTCAGAGTGAGACAGAGACAGAGAGAGAGAGAGAGAGAGATACAGACAGTAGGAGGTAGAGAAACAAGTGTAAAACTAAATAAAAGCAAACAAAGCAACACACAAAATGATTTGCAGTTTCACATAACTGAAATAGTTTTGCCGAAATTACCTAAAAAGAGAATGATAGAGAGAGAGAAGAGAGGAGGAGAGAGACAGACCACACGACACCGATCCTAAATGAATATAATTTATTGTGGTCATTAGCACTGACAATGGCAATCTTCCTCCTCCCACCCTCCCACACCCTTTGCCAACCATAGCAACAATTCCTAACTATAACTATAGATATTCATAAAGCTCTTGAATTAATACAAATAACTTTTTAAAATAAAAAAAAAAAACCAAAAACCAAAATTCAGTTCTACTAGTTTGTTATATGCTCAAGTGAATTGTAATTTATTATAGAATACTCTTTGGACAACGGAGCAGCCGTAACATACAGTCGAGTGTCTTGCACTTTAATATATTCAAATTATTATAAAAAATTATTTGTTGTAAGTCTGTAGATAGATATGAAAAGTTGCAGTGCAACTCACTCGACTGAGATCGTAGGACTTTTTGCTCAAATCAACATTCATTGCCATAAGCATCCTAGGGATTTCAACTTCCAAATTTTCCCAAAATTCCTAACCTTCACTTTTAGTATGTACGCGGTGCAGGAGGTATAGATTCTATGGTACAATCCAGTGGTTCGTCAATGACCTTGCGATATTTAATATTAATGCAACCATTATCCAAAAATGTCATCGTATGTTTTCTCCAATGATCCTTAAAATCTTTTTTCTCTTGTCCCTCAATTGGAGCACTATAATCATATTCGTCCACACGCGTCTTGTAGTCTTCGCGTGCATGTGAGCCACGTGATTCTTTGCGATTCTCCATGGCTGAGATTATATGCATTGCATTAATTAGCATATTTTGCAATTCCAAAGTCTCGACAAGATCTGTATTCCATACCAAGGTTCTATCTGTGACTTTAACATCCTTAAACTGTGCATAGAGATTGGAAATTATTTGAAAACCTTCTTTTAACAGTTTTCCTTCACGAAATACCGCCGCATGTTTTGTCATTGTACGCTGCATTTCCTCTCGTAATTTAGATGTAGGAGTACAACCGTCGGCATATCGCAACTTTTTAAAATTTTCCATACTCTCTTCAGTGGCACTTTGGGATACAACCGGTAACGTTTCACCCGGAGAACTATGCTCAGCAATATCCAAAGCACAAGAGCGTCCAAAGATAACTAAATCGAGCAATGAGTTGGCACCAAGTCGATTGGCACCATGCACCGAAGCACAAGAAGTTTCACCACATGAGTAAAGACCTGGCACAATCTTCGACTCATTATCATCATCAACGGTGGTGACACGACCCATAAAATCGGTTGGCACTCCGCCCATATTATAATGTACTGTCGGCAGCACTGGTACCGGCTCCTTAGTTACATCAACCTTGGCAAATATTTTCGCCGTATTCATTATGCCCGGCAATCGTTTCTTGATAATCTCCTTGTCAATATGATGTAGCTGCAGATGAATATGATCTTTTAGTGGACCACAACCATTGCCATCCAATACTTCCATTGCCATGGCACGTGCAACAACGTCACGCGATGCTAGATCCTTAGCATCTGGCGCATAACGCTCCATAAATCGTTCACCTTTGCCATTAAGAAAGAAACCACCTTCACCTCGCACACCCTCAGTAATCAAGCAGCCAGCTCCGTATATGCCTGTGGGATGAAATTGTACAAATTCCATATCCATCAATGGTAGTTTAGCTCTAGATACCCAAGCATTGCCATCGCCAGTGCAAGTATGACCGGCAGTAGTTGAAAAGTAAACACGTCCGCAGCCACCTGCAGCAACAATTGTATTTTTTGCTAGAAAACGATGAAATGTCCCATCATTTAAACTCCAGGCTAGACATCCGACACAGCCGCCATTTTCCATTATCAGATCAAGCACAAAGTAATCCACATAATAATGACATAGATCGGCATACTTCAAAGTCTGCCCGTACAGCGTATGTATGAGCGCATGTCCCGTACGATCGGCCACAGCACAAGCGCGTTTAGCCATGCCTCCCTTCCCATAGTTAAGTGTCTGTCCACCAAATGGTCGCTGGAATATTTTGCCCTCTTTATTACGTGAGAACGGCATGCCATACTGATCGAGCTCATATATGGCAGACTCTGCCTCACGGCACATATAATGTATGGCATTCTGATCGCCCAGCCAATCACTGCCCTTCACTGTATCATAGAAATGATACTTCCAGTTATCTTCATCCATATTGGCTAATGCAGCATTGATGCCACCTTGTGCTGCCACTGTATGGGAACGTGTGGGAAACAACTTTGACAACATTGCAGTCTTGAAACCTTTCTTAGCTAGCTCAAAACCTGAACGCATACCCGCTCCACCAGCTCCAATCACAATGGCATCATATTTCTTATCACTTATCTGGTATTCAGAGCAACTATTGCAGCAAGTCAAAGACACGTGGAACAAACGTTTACTAATGTATTTGCTTAGACATCTATTATTAGTAAGTAACTTAAAGTGTACGCGGTTCATCG